>JANHGB010037196.1:0-66447 GCA_026283785.1 Coracopsis vasa | reverse complement strand
ATGCTATGAGGTCTCCACGCAGCCTTCTCTTCTCCAGGCTGAACAGCCCCAACTTTCTCAGACTGTCTTCATACACGAGGTGCTTCAGTCCCCTGATATGGAATCAAGTATGATTTCTTCATGACCAGGCAAGTTCTTTTAGCCAAAGCTTGTGCCAAAGCCATCCCTGATTTGGAGACAAAAGTCACAGTCCTGTTTTTAATCTTCATAACAACTTTTAGATGTATCACAATTAACACACTCCATGTGCCAAACTGTAATGAACTTGCCTGTTCTCCCTGGACCTGCTTCCAGTCTGAGGTGAGAACTAATGAATTGTCGGGACCACAGGAGGAAGACAAGGACGTGGAAGCAGAGGGGAAAGAATAAGAGCACAAACATCTGTGTGTAGAGGACAAAGCTCCTCTCTCTCTCAGGTTATATGGCACTTTGTGAGGAATTGGCAGCCGAGCCACCCCTATCCCTGCAATCACTGTTTAGTTAGGACAGAACCCAAGCACAGTCTGCAAGGGAGTGTGTTTGAACACATCTCTCCAGTTTATTGTTGTGGTGTTGGTTGGGTTTTTTTTTTCCCTTTCCTTCTATGCATCTTCATCCTTCATGGTTGATTTAGATTATGATGTAAACTAACCGAACATGACACAGCTGCTCTCCTCAATAACTAAGGAGCTGCCGGCTGCCACTCACCCCGGCACTTTGGTGATTCACAGCAGGGCCTGTTGGGCTTATGGGGGTCCTCTTTTTTGGCATCTGTCTATACCATCCTCATGCAGTTTGCTGAAACAAAACCAATGATGTTAGCAGCATATGGGCAGCCAGAATAGGGGTCATCTACCTTATTTGCCAACAAAGTAAAGGACAAGGCCCAGTGGAACAGCAATATATTGAGAAGAGCTGGCAGCACAGTGGCAGAAGAGGAAACCGCAGGCAGGAAGGATCCCAGGAGTCACCTCTGCCCATACGTCCCTTTCCTGTGAAATGTGTAGTTTTTAAGGTTTGTATGGACTATCTGATTCCAAATTCTGTGAGCTAAGATCAGCTAAACTGCCTCTGCCAAACTGAACTCATCTGGCCAAGGTGGACACCCCACCTCAGATGCAAAGGCTGACTCCAAACCTTGCTGAAAGCTGGGAAGGATTTTGTTGACAATCAAGTTCATGTAACAGCTAACAGAAAATAAATCATTTCCATCTGCATGCGCTTGGACTAATAAAGGCTTGTTCTGAAACTGGGGAAGCCAAAAACCTGTCAGGGATCCGATCTAATTGTATATCTAACATGACCAGAAGTAAGAATAATTGGAAACCTCTCAAGTAGATTGTTCTCCTTAACTCACCAGGACAAGCCACACACCAACAGCTTGCACAATCTGACTTCTGCAAACAAAAGCAGTCTGGATAATTTTGGAGAAGACACCGAGCATTCAAACTTCCAGATTAACCTTTTCTGCTGCCAGAACAAAAAAATTAGGCACTTTTTTCTTCTGAGCAGTACCTCTAGGCATAAGGTTGCAGTGATGGGCATGTCTTGACATAGAGGCTGTGCTGAAACAGAGAACTTGATGAAGGTGGTTAGTGGAGAAAAATAGCTCTAAATAGAATGATGTCTGCAGAAAGCAAGGATGACAAATCTACTGTGATATGAAAACATATGTATATGGCATTGTGAATTTAAAAAGCGCCCGCATATCAGACATAGCTCAAGTACTTAGTATTACCCAGATTCATGAAAAATGTCCCTTTTGTTAGCAATTTTTGCCTGCAAAATTAAACTCGTCGTAAGTGTACTCATAATATGCAAATATTCTCCAAATATGCCTACCTCTCCTATGTATATATCAATGCTTATCTAAGTTTCCATCCTCTTTTCACAGCATCTCTTCTAGTATCTGAGAACCTATATATTTTTATAAAACCCTTAATGTGGGGAGATCACTATTTGCTAATATTGTCTGGGAATTGCAAGGCTCAGAGAATGTAATTTCTACTTGACAACTTTCCCAAAATCTTTAAATTTGAAACAATTATTTTGATTTATTCTGTGATTATTATAAAAATAATGCTAAAAAGGGAGAAAATGTAATTTTATATCTTGCTCAAGTTTGTTTAAATATAATCCCCTAAAATAATTATAATCAGGCTTTTCAGTATGATGTCAATTATATGAGGAATATATATGACAATGTATTGCCTTCCCTCAAAATGCGTGTTCTATGTATGACTATGTGTCTTTACCTCTTAATTGAATAAAATGTTTAATAAATTCCTCATGTGTTTTAAAAAACAAGCAGAATTGTATCTATGTAGGAGAAGTAAAAATGCTGTAAATAAGGGAGTTGGATTTCTTTTTTTCCCCTTACAGTTTAAAGCTCCACTTTCTAACTTAGATGCATAAAGATTTCTTCTCTTTTTTTTTTTTTTTTGTCAGCTTCAGTGCAGAGAAACATTAAAATTCATCTCACCCCAAACCTTTGTCGGGAAAAAAAGATGTTAAATATCAGCAAATGGATCTGATAAGCTGCAGACTACTTCTGCTGTCAGAGAATGACTGTAGGACAAAAACACATGTTCAGGATTTGACATCCCTTGGCATCTTGTAAATAGCCTGCATGAATCCACACCTAAAAACTGCCAACACAAGCAAAATTGTGCCCAAGTTTCTTGTAAGTTAAGCAAGCAAAGCAGAGACATGAAACGTGGTTGGATTGAATATAGAAACCTAAAGACCCCCAAAACTGACCTTGAGGTTATTTTAGCGTAAGATCTTCTCTGCACTTTTGCAGCGCCAGCCTGATTTTCTCTTTAGAGAGAGCTCTGCGTTTGTGTGCACGCGTGTGTATGTGTGAGGGTAATAAACACGTTATTAGAGAAAAAAAACCAACAGCTTTCCATAGAAGACGGGTAAGAAAACAAGAACTGCTGAGTAATAATAAATAGGCCCTTCTTGTTTTAAGAAGAAGGTTTCAGTCCTTAGGAGCAATGTGAAGTAATCCTTTGGCCTGGATTTCTAACATTTCAACTCCACCCCCTCACTGTAAAAAAACCCACTTTTTTTTTTGTGATTTGTGATTCAAAGGAGATCTCTTCACTCTCTGGATGGCAGATTTGCTGCTTTCTTTTCCTCCCTTTCCTGTAAAAAGATGGTAAAAGGAAGGAAAGAAGGGGTGTTTAGAAAGAGGATGGGATCTGTTTCAAAACCCCATTTCTTCTGGTACAGTGTTTGTGCCACAGACCCAGGAAGAGATTACTCCTTTCTTTTCCCCTATCCTCTTCTTTTTTTCAGTCTCTAGAGGCTTTACAGATATGCTGGGCTTCCTTTCTTGAATTCAGGTTTGCCCACTGCCAGTAAGAGTTTATCAAAGCTTCTGGACCAAGCTGAGGAAACTGCTTTTTCCTGAAAGCCTGGGAATTGTCTCAGCATTTGTAGGACAGATATTTTGGGGACCATCACAGTATTAGTGGTGGCAACTGCAGGAAACTAAATCCACACTGTGGTGTGAGATGTCACAGCCATGATTATCTGAGTCATCTAACTGCAACCACCTTCCAAACCTTCCCTGGGCAAACCCACTTTTCAGGTCTGGTTTACAGAAGTTCAACATCTCTATTGTCCATGCTGGTTTTAGTCTAGAGTTCAGGGCCAAAAAGGACAAGGAGGCTGGTTCCACCATCAATGCAAACACTCATGAACACCAGGATCCTTCCAACCTGAAAAGGGAAATGGGATAGGATATGTGGAGCTGGGAAAGGTTACTGAGCAGTCAAGTGCTATGTGCCAGGATGTGGTTGGGCTGGGATCAGGAAGGTGATTCTCTCCAAAGGACATGGAACAGTTGGCAGCATGCCTCCTCCCCTCCTCTTCCTCTGAAACACCTCTGGAGTCAGGATGCCGGCTTCAATGACTCAGTAGTCTGCTTGGCTGTGGCAGATCTTGTATTTCTGGAGAGAATCAATATAAACACTTTCTTTTGTCTTTTCTCTTTTATTTCTTTTCCCTTTTACTCATTGAAGTGCCTCCTATTTCACTGTCTGCCGTCTGTCCTCAGCACCAAAGGAAACTGTGGGCCATAATTCCCGGTGCTGCCCAGCCTGCTATAAAACTGCTCAGTGTGAAACGTAATATGCAAAAACTTCTCTTTTTTTTCCCCCCCTTTTTTTTTTGTTCCTTTTTGGCAGGCTCTGGAAAAGGCCTGTTTCCTGGCAGGAGAAAAAGCCAGCCTTGGCTTCAAGCAGCCACTGACAATTCCCAGCATATGGTAAGAGAGGGAGCTTCCGCCTACCCCATCAGGTAAGTGCCATCTTCCTTACTACAGCAATGATCAATGTCATGCTTGGAGAGCGCTGGCTACTGGGAGAGAAGCCAAGCGGCCAACTGGCCATTACAAGGGAACAGGTCAGGGTGGACAAGGCCTCTGGGTGAGGAAGGCATGCTAGCATAAGCATGAAACCAGGAAATGTGGTGTCTTAATGCACTGTCATGTGCTCTGGGTTTTTGGCTCCACAGCCAAGTTTGGAAGGCTTATTTTGCTTATACTAACGCTTGGGTTTAAGTGCCTTTGAAAGGTGAATTGGAGCTTTTTCACATATGTCTTTCAGCATATAGAGTGCTGCTTGTGTGACATTCCCTCTCTCCTTTACTTTTCATCCTCATTTTATTTTCTCTTTCAGTGTCTCTTCATGCTGTTTTTATAACGAGCTGCTTGGCTAGAAGAATATCTGATCCCACATCCTTTCTAGCTCTTCTCATTGACTTGTTATTTTGGAGTATTCCACCATGTAGGCAAGCACCAAGGCAGTTTTCTCCAAAGAGACACAAATTTGCCCTGTTTAGTCCAGGGGAATGATTCAGCCCCAGTTTGGCCTCAGGACCTCCTTTCTCAACGCATCTTGCACAGAGCTCTGCAGTATTGCTTGGGGTTTGGAATTTTCAGAGCTGCAAATTGATGACTGTATGCTGCTGCGACATGCCTGGGAGGGGAAAAAAAGGTTCTGTGCTTCTGTGCTATGATCCCACCCTCTCCAGAGGAGCCATGAAGCAGGGATAGGGCAAAAGCAGGCTCCTGCCCCCTTGGCATTTCCATGAGATGGGCTCTGTCTCTGACTTTGTAAGGCAGGTTTGCTCCCCAAGCTCTCAGTACAGATAAGCACCTTCAAAACCCCATTGAGCTGTTAAGACCAGGTCCTCAGTTATAAATCAAAGCAGCTCCATAACACTTTTTTCCTCTCACCTGAGCCCTGACCTAGAAGGACCACATCTAGTGGAAAGAGGGTAATTAATTCTCTATGCTCACTCAATCCATAGACCCTCAGCCAAGGATGCTGCTTATTGCTAACCACGGTCCTGTTTTTTATCATACTGGCAGGACTAAGAGAGGCCTAACTCATTTCACATAGATATCTGAATAGGCATTGCCTGGTAGAAAGTTTTGGTGAGGACCAAACTGATTGTTCATTTACCCTAATAAGACTGTGCACTTTGCAGCTCATTCTCCAACACAGAAATAAACTGTCAGTGGCTTTCCTTCTGGCACAGATTGATCTAATACAACTGCCTCAACGCACTCTGCTTGTGCAGATGGTTCCAGTGCACATTACTGTCATTTCTGATGCCCTAAAAGCTGCTGCCTTCTACCTCCCATGCTCTTAAATGCCTTAAATGCTCTTAAAAAGTGTGGTGACACTTTTACGGGTGATGGGGCAAGGGTCACAAGCTGAATCTTTGCATGCCAAGAGATGCAAACAACAGATTCCCTTCTCCAAGACAGAAGTAGGACCTGATTTCCTTTGTCAGTAGGTTCCTTGTTTGTGCCTCATAATTATAGAAAAACCATCATAGAAAAAGAAAATACTGAAAAACAAAAACATAATTATAGAAAAGCAAAGGTGCAACTTGTCTTAAATGAAATTCAAAGTTTTCTGATTGCCAGACTAATAGGATGAAGGATAGCCCAAATCCCTGTCTGCTATATGAAATCAAGCTGCAATAGGAAGTGTAATATAAGGGGTTACTTTCTACAAGCACAACACTGAGCGGAGCCATAACTTTGCCAGTTGGTGCCTGCATGCCGGCTGTGACCAGAAGTACTACTGGGTGGTAAATGAGGAGTACAGCCATGTCAGTATATTTATTTACCTAAACTAGCAATGGGTAACAATGGGTGCTGGGTATGGCTGTGTATAGCTGACCAGGAAAAAAAACAAATGCAACTCATTTACCCAATTTCTGGATAAACTGTCTGTTTAGGAATGCTACTGTATGATATTAACTTTTTCTTTTCTGAATTTTCAGAGGTGAGTTTCAATTTTTATGTATAAGGTCTTTCATTTTTATATTATTTTATCTTATTCTATGATACCCAAGTCAAAATGTTCTATCGCATGACAAGCGGCATATACTTTGATCCAGAAAAATGGAAAAGCTACTGTAATGATGCTAAATAATCCTTTTGATTTTGAAGTAAACTAACTAAGATAAATATTTCCAGAATTACGTTTTTCATGTACTGCTATTACTATTGGCACAACATGAAACATTTACTATTAAACTGAAAAAAACGGGGTCAGTATTTAAAACAAATTCCATCCCATCATGTTTCTACACAAAATGTTCAGTTAGTCTAATTAAGTACAGCTCTTGAGCATCAGTGAATGAATTTTCACATTCAACAAGTTCTGTGGAGTTCAGCAAGGAGGATTATTTCTTTTGAATAGTCATGCTTAAAGAATATTGCTGCCCATCATCCGGTATTCATTACTTCTTTGTTTCGAAAGTCTGTCATCCACACAGGGAACAGGAATCATTCCATATGACTTAGGTGACAAATCATAAAACATAAAAAATGAATAGTTAACAGCTGTTGGGACTTTTCCTGCTCAGAACAGTTTCCTTCAAGTTAATATTTCCTCATGCTCCTAATTTTCCAAAAATGGCAATCCAGATGTTCCACTTACAGTACAGGTAACTCTAACGCCACCAGCATCAGTGGAGAGATCACCGAAAGGCTTTTCTGTTTTCATCTTCTTCTTTCCCTTTTCTTTCCTTTCTTTCTTTCCTTTTCTGTTCTTCAGCAAGAGTAAAACTTAAGCATAGCCAGGTGTTTTCACTTCAGAGGCACCAATGGCAACAACAACTCCGGTGCTTGGAAGCTAACAAATTTGTTGTGTCACAATTGATAATCAACTCTAGTAAAAGAATGTCCAAATCAATTGAGCTTTAGCAAGGGCAAACTGACTGGACACAGCCAGGCTCCCAGCAAAAGTAGGCCAAGCTTGATAAATTTGCCCTTATTATAGCTATTGATGTTTAAATTTCTTCAGGGATGTTGTTACATGGGTGCCTAGTGGTGACAGAGGTACGGTGACCTCCTTCGATCCTTAATCTACACCTGTTAGTTGGCTCCCTAGTTGCTTGTGAGTATACTCAAGCTTAAAGGTTAACAAAAGAAAAACAGGCCAAGTTTACGCGACTGCAGCAACGGATCAATGCAGAGTAAATAACCTTCTCTGTCTTATTTCCCCAAGCATTATTGATCCAAGTTCTTTGTTCTTTGTCATGTTTCTGTCTTCTAATCCCAGGGGACACTAAACGATCGGCTCATATTGGACATGTTAACTGGCACATTATGACAGCTACCATTTTGTCACTCAATGTGGTGCTATATATAAAGAACCCTCAGTTCAGGGGTTTCTAAGGTGCTCTCTCTGAAACAAGCCTCAGATACCTGCTTTTCCTTTTGGCTTCCTTTGTTCACTCACCTCTGCCTCTTAGGTATTTTATCTAGAGATCCGCAATAGCACTAAACTTTTTCTTTCTTTTACTATTATTATTAATAGTCGCTCCTAAGATTCCCCCATCCTTAAAGATGGACAATAACCAAACAGTTAAAAATAATAGACACTTTTGCAGCATTCAGTGCACGGCAGGAGTTTCAGGCAGCAGCAAATGCTGGTATCAATTCCGACCTGTCGGGGCTTGTTGTTTTTTATTTAGGAACAGGAGCCCTTTCCTTTCATTACCAAGGTTACATTTAAAGGATATTGTGCTTTCCTAAGTGTTCTCAATGGATTCCAATGGGATATTACAGATATCACTCTATCCATACTGAGCCTAAGCTCCATCTTTCAGCTGTGCGGATGCTCCAAGTGCCGTAACAGCTCTATAAACTTGCAGATTTGTGGTGGAAGTCTGTGTTCACTGGGAGACTATTGGATTTCTAACAGAATTAATTGGATTTCCTTCCTTATGAATGCTCCCTCTACATGCCTGTCTCTGAATAAAGACTTGCCAATACTAACTCCCAGAATTATATAGAAAAAAAGGGGAAAAAAAAAAAGAAATGAACTTGGAAGGCATGGCAGCCTACTATTGCTTATTTAGCCTTCCTCACACTTTATCTAGGACACAGAAAAAGCCTATTCTAGAAGGAAAAGCTTTTCCCTCCTGTGCCAAAAAACTCCTAGCAAGGGATCCAATCACTGGAGTAAGTGTTGCGTGCCTTTCTGTCACAGCAATGGAGAGGCCGTCGTCTGAATAGTATCATATGGATTTAAGACTCTAAAATTCATAAGACATTTTTGGGTCTGTCTGATGCTTAATCGACAGCGTGATATAGATAGAGGGAGTAGGACTACATTGTAAAACCAAAGAGAATTGATAGTCAGAAGGTAAACTACTGCCTGTTTCTCCATGTATAGCATTTCACTGTATTAGCCATCACTAATCACCGTGCAAATATACTCTGTCCAGTGGACAATAATAGCATTATTACTTTCCTGCCACAGAATCTTATCTTTCTTCAAGTCACAGCTGAGTCAATCTGTTCTTTGAACAGGTATTTTTGTTAATGCGAAGGAAGCCAGGGGAAACAGCTGCCGTAGATTTCAATTGAATTTTAAGTTCCTTCACGTCTCCATAGCTGATAATTAAACCAACTGACCTGCTTCTGCGTTGAAGCCTGCAGGAAATTAAGCAGATAATACTCTTTAGGTAGATAGGCTTTTGGGGATAGTTTATTAAAAGAAAAAGAAAGAGCCCCCAACCAAACAAATAACATTGAACTATGAATCTCGGAGCAGCCTCATCAATTGGCTCTGGGGTTCTCCCCCTTTTTGCCCCCCATAGCAGAGTTTGGAGAAGTGTTAGTAGGAACTTTTGAAAAGGGAACTAAAAAAGGACATCTGAAGAATTTGTCCCAGATAGGCTCAGTTTTTCAGGCCTACTCCCTAACTCAAATATGTATTTTTAAAGTAGAAATAGATTATTCCAATAATCATCTTTCAAAGCGAGCATCCTCCTACATTTTGTTCTTTTATTTTTTCAATTCAAACCACTAAAATATGCTAAAACCACAACTGGAGCATGCTGTGGTATATAGCTAGAGAAACCTCTCAATTTGATTTGAAATGGATTTGTTTTCCTTTTTGATATGGTGAAAATATATCCTTAAAAGACATTTTGATCACCATAAAACATTTGTATTCTTTGGACTAGTTGAAAAACTGAAAAATCTAGGGGTCAACCAGACTTACCAGTTAATTCATTCACTATTTGTCTTTCCAGCTGCAGTTACTTTGGGGCAAAGACCATGTTCTTCAGTGTGTTTAGAGTACGCCTAAAACATCATAGTAAAATCTAATTATTAGTAAAACTGACATGAAAATGCCTGACATACGTTGTATGTGGGCAATATGTGTTATACCAGTGGAATCTTTGCTCCATATTTCCAATCAGCATGGGAGTCTTTTATGTTATAGTCAAATATGAGAAGAGTTATGACATTGTTATCCTTAAAGGGTTGGCTGTCTACAGAATGGACACATATACATAGTCCAAATATCCACAAGAAATATAAGATTCACTAGAATAAAAGATTTCCTCTCTTAACTGAGATATACACATATTTTCTTTCACAAAAGTGCATTGTCCCTGTTCTTCAGGTGTCAAACAGCATCTCTATTTTGCATTCATATAATACAGTTAGGAAGGTTTGAATTCCTATTTATTCTGAAGCCAGTTCACCTCTACTGCTCAGCAGGACGTCCTGCAAAGTGATTTCACTGATGTGGTGACATCACTGTGTTAAAAATAAGCCATGGTGGCATGTCTGTGATGAAAAATGTTATTATTCAAAATAAAATGATATTTCAACTGCGCAAAGCTCTCAGTGTGTTTGAAGTGTATATTTAGAGGAGACAGCCCAAACACTCTGGCGTGAGAGAAAAGTTATATTTCACTATAATATTTTTATGTGGCTATAAAATACTATGCAAAAAAACCCTCCTAAATGATGTCTTGTTTATTTATTAATTTAGCTTTTTCAGCTGTCAGCACAGAGATGCAGTTAAATTCCCTTAGATATGGAAGATGTTCAGCTTGCTTGATCCTGAATTCAGTCTCCTTTTGGAGGACAGATGAAGGATCAGGTCTGCATCCCGATATTTAGGATTGCAGCTTTTGACTCCTTTTAGGAGCTAGACCAACACCTACTAAGCAGATAGATGTATGGGCAGGCTATTTAAAGCATATGGTGTTGAGCAGTTGAAGGCTGGCTTTTCTAAAGGTGTTTCAGTGGCAGATTTTGTTTTGCTTTCTTTTGTTGTTTTCACAACCTGGCCTTTGCCTCTGTGTAGTGCACTCTTATGCTCCAAATAGGGAATAACAGTGAATTCTACGGTTTCATACCATTTGTGCTTTGATAGGAGAACAGTAATATTCTCAGAAATCTTCAGGGAATAGGACTCATCAGCCTGGATTATCTCTCTTACAAAGGGACAAGTCTCACAGACTGAAAAGTCACAAAACTGGCTCGCAGACTCGAGGCAAAGTACTTAACTAATATCGGGGCGAGGGGGAGAGAGAGGGGAAAAGAGATGTTGGTTCCTAAATCATACAAGCAGGTTCAAAATGTACCCATTGTTGGGGGAGGGGGGCTTAGGGGCTTGTTTTGGGGGTTTTCCTTAATTTCTTGAGAGCAGCTGAGAAGATTCTTGATTTCCTTCTGGAAGCACTGAGGAGTTCAACTGACCTTGGAAAGGTTAACTTCAGAGTTTTCCATTGGCAAGTGGGTTGTTTTGTAAGTGGCTAGAGAGACACTTGTGGCAGAAGCTCTTAAACTCGTTAAGAAAGATACCTTGCTATTTCCCATTGGAGGCAACTGCATCCAGTACTGTGACCATACTTCTGATTTTCCTGATTGAAATAAACAGACACTGTCACAGTCCTCAGCTGGGGTAAAGAGACGTTATCCCATTGAGATTCATGGAGATAGCTGATTTGCTTTAGCTGGAAAACTGATCCAAGTTCTGAGCTTTGCAAATGCCTTTCTGGAGTGTGCATGCACGTGTATGCTCATGTACAGCTTGGCTGACTTGGGATCTTGGAAATTATTGTGATATTATTAGTAATATTCCTTCTTTCCCCTGTTCTTAAAAAGGACATTTCCATAAATAAAGCTTTTAGACTGTTCAGCAGATTTACCTCCTGCCCTCCCAGGCACACCCTAACCTCTTCTAATAATACAAATGTTATCTTAGTCTAAAAAGTTATTCTTGTCCTTCACGTATATTTTGTACTCCTGTCAAGGGCCAGAATGGAAAGAAATCAGGGGCAGTGAGAGGAAGGGTCAATCTGAGCCTGAAAAGATTTTTTTTTGCCTTCATATAACATACAAATCAGGATTGTTAGAACAAGCAGCCACCAGTGAACCACATTATTCATAACACTTCACAGTTTTCTCATGGAAGCCGACAAATGTGCATTGCCTGAACATATTTTGTTAATTCGTTGGTTTTTTGCTATGAATACAGCTGCATAATTTCAGAGCATTTTCCTGACAGTAATGAGTGGTGCTTTGTAGCTTGTGTAGGATGCACATTACTACTGTTTTGTTCATTTTACGGGTGGGTAAATCGAGGCACAAAAGTAAAAGAACAAGTCAAATGCAGAGCTATGGAATTAAAAGGAGTCTTGACAATTTTGAATTATTACCCCATAGTCTAGCAAAACTCTGTAATCTTGTATTAATCTGGTTCCTCATTAATCAAGCGCATGATATTTTGGGGAAGAATTGCTAGGTTTACTTACAACATGGCAAAGTATTTTCGTATTGCTTAATGAATCTGTAGATGCTAGGAACCTTTGGACCATTTGTCTGATCTTCATATTTAAACATGATTTTAACAGTAACAGTTCACCCGTGGCACTAAGAGACATCAGTTGCAGAAAAACACACTAATACGGACCAGAGCTGAATTAAACTGTGTTGATGGAGATAACCAGTTGCATATGTTTTTAGTTAGCAGGAGCCAAATCAGATAACCACCATACAGAAACACTGGGCTTGATGGATCTTTTTTTTTTCCCTGAGAAAAAACTGGATTGCAGCCTGATCCTTGGTTACTACGCTCCTCTGTTTATACTCAGCAATCAGGAAAATGAAATTCTGGATAAAGTGAAAAGGTGACTGGAGAGGAAGGAAGAGCAAAGTATGTGAAGGGCAAAGACATAAACATCGGTGCTGTTCTCTTCGTGTTACTAGACAAGGACCTTCTATTGATTTCTCCAGGCATGCTTGCACTTCCTTCCTTCAGTGACTAATGATACGCCCTTTGGGTTATGATGACACTGCATTTCATAGGCCTGCAGGTCGAATACCTGATGTATTCTCTGCCTGGCTCCTACTTTAAGTCATTGTCCTGCTTCAAGCCAGGCTCTTTTCAAACGCAAGGCAAATAAGAAAGGGAGATAATTTACGTTGTGCACCCCAGGATGGAGAATAAAATGGAACTCTTCAAATAGGTTCAAACATAGCTGGATATTGTCTTGAAGCCTCATTTCCAGTCTGTGGCATAGCATCAAGTCTGGTGTCTTTAATGTTTTTCTCACAACAGTTTCCAGAACTCTGTTTCCTTCTGCAGGAGCCCCAAAGTGCATATGTGTTAGGCACACATTTCCTCGCCCACCTCTGCGTTGGAACACAGATTTGTTTTAACTTTGATTAACAATCCTCCACAAAATTTTAAAGAAAGAAGTGACTGATTCTTCTCTCACTTTCAGTAAATTAGGAATAATTCCCCTCTCCCTCCCACCCCTAGGCCATGGAGTTAACATAAATAATGTAAAACTGGTGAAGGTGACAGAAGAGTTAGGCTAAAAATGAAGAAACCTACTGCCTTCAACACAGAGAATATGGGGCGCAAATTATATCTCAGTCTATTTAATTGCCAGGCAAAATGTGGGACAAGAACTCTTGGGGGCTCCCAGTCACCAGCAATATGAAGCATTTGTTAGAAGCAGCCTGTAATAGCTGCTCTGGCCAACCTCCTTCTCATGTTCAAGAAGTAAAAACAGCAGGAGGTTTTCAGAAGCGTGAAGAAGAAGTAAGCATCCGAATTTCACTTACTTTTAACAGAAGTTTGTCCTATTGCAACCCTGTGTGGCTTTGAACAGATCAACCTATATTCCACCAGCAAACTAGCTTTTGCATAATGAGCTTCTCCAGTAACCACCTGGAAGACCAGTAACACCACCTGTGAGATTCAAAGTAATGTAATGTAACCTTGAAATCACTGATTTCACAAAAAGTTTTTTTTTTCTCAATATCCAACACTGTTTCTACCATCTGGAAAGTAAAATACTTTTGTGAAGCCAGAGACCCCATAATTTAATGTGCAAAATTTAGGATGCTGATCAGGGTGGCTAAACGGCTCATGTTTGTAACAAAATGTAGCTGGGAGGCTTTCTTTTGAGTGTCTCATGATGTAGGTGGGAATTGCTGATGCAGAGACTGAATTTGCAGCATTGATTTTAAATTTCCAGTTTCTCAAAAGACTACCATGACTTAAAAAAACCTTAGGGGGCATAGAAATACATTCCTAAAAGCCTAAAAAACTACTGATATTAAGTAGCCTCCAGATTTCTTTCCATGATTTCCTATTGTTACAGAATACTTAGTACTGAAAACAGTTTAAATAAGTGCAGACACACTGTCCCTGTTTCACCTTCATTTGGCGCTACATGCCCCCACAGAGGAGATAACCATTTCTTAGCTGTTGACTGGAGAGCTGCCTTTGGTTCAACAGCAGACTAAACATTTTTTTCTTGGGCTGCATAGCATTTATGCTGTGGGTTTCTCAGGTGTTCATAGGAGAAGCTGATACTTAAATCTTTATCATGCTTAATCATTGCTCAGATCACTAGTTAAGGCAGTACACATTCCTTCTCCTTTTCCCCATCTGCCCAAAACACATTGGCCAAGACAGCGTTGGGTTAAAAAGACTGGAAACCAAAGCATTGTGGTCCCACTTGTTAGTCTTGGCAGTGTGAAGAAATATCTGTTTAGCTGGACACCACAAATTATGGTCTCAGGACTACTATGGATGTGGACAGAGAGGAAGCAGGGGAACGTTCCAGACACTATTCTGGATGTTAAACAGGAGATTACAGAGGCTGCTAAAGCAAAGCACCTGTCCATGTCAAACTCCAGTTGCATCCAAGACGCTGTTGAAATAAGCAAAGTCATTTAAAGTGGTGAGGAGTCACAGTTGGGCATCGTGAGCAATTGCCAGGGCTGCACTTTCACGAATGAGAAAATACATGATGCTGAAAGTATCAGGAGACAAGAAAATAAATGAATAGAAAGGGACTTCTATTTTTTGTGCCTCAATGCAGTCAAATTTGGGAGGAGCTGTGTTTCTTGAAATGTAATGAAAATAAGTGGTCAAGCTCAGGCAGTACTCATGGCAGTAATATGTGATCTCATCAAAACACCCTGCCAGAGGCCAGCAAGATGAAAACACACAAATCTGAAGGCATTTTCTTAATTCTGCTGTTCCTGGAACTGGTTTTTTTCTGTTTCATTCATTCACCTTTTGCTGTCACCATTAGGAAGTGCTGGACGGATGCTGTAAATGTGGTACTTCAGTGCAGAAGTACATTGTGGCAGCTGATAAATACATTCACACGGAGGGAATTCCTGAGGTGACAGTTAGTTACAGAAATATTATTCAGAGCCAAAATTATGTGATCCTTCTTGGAACAAAAAGACCACAAAAATCAGCAAGCATTTTCCGCCATTGAGGATCGGGAAATCTATGCCATCTCTTAATATCCAACAGACTTCTTGAGTATCTGGTGTGATTTTGTAAGTGAAACATATGATAGAACTGGAAAGCTTAATCAAGTTTCTTCACCTTACTAATTATTCATTCTTTTTTTTTCCTTCCGTGCTGTGCCTGACAATTGAATGTGACAGAGATGTAAATCTGGAAGGTTCGTGTTGTTTTCAGCTAGCTCTTAAAACACTTTTTTCTATATACACACATAGGTTAAAATAAGGGAGAAAGGATGTCAGCCATATGATAACAATGAGGAATGGCTGGACAGAGGATCTGACTCCTTAAAATGGGTATGTTTACCATTGATGAATTACTAGGGATTTTAATTGTAAAGCTCTGGCTGCTATTGCCACATTTCACAGACCAGGATCAGCAGCTATTTCATCTATCTGTAATTTTATTTCTTTACCAAGTGCCTGATCATGAGAAACAATAACTGTCAGCAGTGTAAATTCCCACAGGACTTTGAAGATTTACTCTGACTAACTACAGATCCATCCAATATCTCTCAAGATCAGCCTCTACCTGTCCCAGTCTGAGATGTAATGTTGCTGTAGACTGTAACTGTTTACAGAAGTGGGAGCCTTCAATAGATCAGTGTATGAAATCATTCCTATTCCTCCACAGTAGTTTGTAAAGTTTCCAAAGAGCTTTCCAACCTTTCTGGATGAAAACCGCTATATAAATGCAAGATGCCATTATTATTTATTGTTTCAGTTTGACAGAAAGATGGAGGGTTTCATTTTGACTTTATATTTCTGTCTCCTCTCCACTTTGCCTTTGTTTCATAACTTTCTGACATGCAGAATTTTCCTTTGTATTCCTTCCATGCTGTTAAGGCAGAGAGGTTGGAAATGCTGCAGCCACAAATAAGTGTTGAATTAGAGCAATTTTTAATTATTAATTGTGTTCTCATCACACAGGAGGTCATGGTAAATGCCCCAAGCTTCAGTGTCCTGTATCCGAGACTAGCTGGTTCAGGATTTCCCAAAAAGGAACAAGAAACCTATTTGTGACCAGTTCTGAAAGGCGCTTACAAACAGGATATTTTCTCTCACAGCCTTACATACCTGTTTACCTTGGTCCTTAGAAATGCTATTTTATATTGCTTTGCAATATGTTTCTTTGCTGTCATTTGTAGCAGTTAATTTTCTTTTCACACAGTAATGAAGGGTAGATAATGGGAAACCCAAGTAGCAGGAAGTTACCTGCTGTTAATTGAGTTTATATATGCTAAACAGAGTTTAACCAAAGTTTATATGTATCTGAAAGGTGAGATATCTACCACATTATTTTTTGTTGCCCCTCTCCCAAATAATTTTTTCCCTTGAATTCTTCCCATAGAATTTTGCGGTGGGAAACCCTAATAGATAATTATGCTATGCCATATAATTTCTTCTCAGATGTTTAATTTCATAATTCTAATAAGGTTAATTTTAGTTGCTTCCACCTTAAGCAACCTACAACTTTGTTTGTCACAGGAAAAAGCTACTGCTCAGTAGGGCTATTCTGCTTGAGACAGCTGAAGTGGGCTTTCAATTCACCGTCATTTTAAAAAACCATTAAAAGAACAGTGGATGAGAGACTCAGCTCTCATCCCATTATGAGCTTTATTTAATCTAAAATACCTTTGAGAGAGAGAATCCCTTATCTCTGAGTTGTGCAAACACAACACTGCACATTGATACAAGATCTGTAGTGAACCATGTAGAAAAACTGGTGGCGTGCAGAATTCTAAGTATGTGCATCCAGCAGGTAAAACAGGGCTGAATATAATGGTTGAGGTCTATGGCTGTGTCCCTGATACTGAAGAAGAAGACAACTGCGTCTGCAGTGCTCAGAAATGAGAACTAGTTTGATGGGTACCAGAACTGCATTAATGCCACTAATATCTTTAACACAGCAGGAAAAAAAAAGAAATGAAAGAAGGGGGGTGATGTCTAACACATTATGGTGACATGTAAGCTCCCAAATGCTGAAATACTGATGTAGATTCTGTTGTTGTTGTTGTTTTAGTCATAATTGCTCCAGTGTCAAATGAGATTGTAATGAGAAGTGGAGTTGTTACAGAAAGTTCACTGTTTTGGAACTTCTGTGAGATGGTGTCATATAACAAGTTTTCCTCCCCATGTTTTTTTCCACTTTTGCAGCTGCCTCTTCATTTCCTGGTTTGGAGACTGACTCAGAAAAGAAGACATTAAGCATTAAAATTAGCTGAAAAATAAAGGGTGGAGATGTGAAAAATGTCAGGGACTTTGCATTCTATTTATCATGAGCTTTCAAACTTTTTCAACATTTCTTAATAGTTTTGTTTAATACTAGCTGTTCCAGCTACTTTTAGAAGACATTTTGGAAGACATGAGGCCTAGATACTGCAGACAAGAACCCGTATTGACTTGGGCCACAGACTGGCCAAAAATTGATTCCAGATGTTCCAGGTGCCTCTGATAAGGCAGAACCTGCTGTCTCATGAGGTTGCTTTGTAACAACCATTGACAACAATATAGAGGCAGATATTACGTATATTGTAGGCTAAACTTGTATGAACATAACTGTAGGGATGAGAATATTCTGGACCCATTTTTCAGCCTGTTTGTGTGCCAGTGTTTTGCAGTGTTTGCACAGTATACGTTTGATGTGAAGCTGTAAGGCTTCAAGACTACACTGAGATGGTTTCAGCTGACCATTCATAGTTATAATTACACTTGCAAATCACAGCCTATACTCATCCTTGCAGATTAAAAAGGGAGTAATTTCTAGCTCACAGGAGATTATCTGTACTACCTGTCTTATAGATCTACTCTATGGTCTGCAAAGTGCATTTAATGTTAGAATTGGCCTTTCTGCTGAGAAATTGTATTTTTGCTTGACTTTACCATGAACCAAACCGGAGCACAGAGCAATTAAAAGTCTAACTCTTGCTCACTTTTGAATACTTCAATGAAACACCCGAGTTTGAAGATCTGGCTGTAGGACAAAGGGACAAGGGGGAAACCAGCTCTGAAGATCACTGTGGGAATTTCACTCATTTTCTAGATATGTTTGTCCTTCTTATTAGCCCAGAGGACCCAGGGCTAGCAGATTCCCATCCACTTCAGCCCACTGCCTCAGGTTACGTTAAATGAATCCAGGCCTCAGATGAGCAGTCTCAAGAAGAGGAAAAAAAATCAAACCCATACTCTAATATGTCAGTAAAGCAGCAAAGAAGTAAAGGGGATAAAATGGATATTTGTCTCAGCACCTTTAGGATGAGAAGTGCAGCTCAAAGTATTTCCATCCTCCAACTGCTCCCTCTGCTGCCTGCAAGACGATTAGAGGGGAGCAGGGAAATCTGCGTGGTCTCGGTATGGCTGCCCAGGTGGGCTCTGCATCCCTCTTCCTCGCTCCACTCTCAGCATTAGAGATTCCGACAGTTACTAGATAAAGTTAAAGACTCATGTAGTGATCTTCACACTAATTGGACTGTAATGTATAGCCTCGGTCAAGCAAATCTCTCCCAGCACTCCTCTCCACAGACGGCAATCAAGCCATTTACAGAAGATGCATCGGCTGCTGGGACCCTGGAGTAACCTTAAACTGCACTGGCCTTTTAGCAGAAAACACAATTAATTTTGATACTGAAGGGCAATTAGGACTGGGGTTAAAATAAAAAATCTTCTGAGCAGAGAACGTCAAAGACTGGAAAGGAAACTATTTCCCTTGTACACAGTGTGTTGAAGGTCTGTAAGCACAGCAACTGTCAGCTCACGTTAATTCAGATCACTTTGGAACCCCCCCAGTTTCAACAGAAGAAATGTAAATGCAGATTAATAAGCACCACACACAAACCCCACTAAGACTGATTGCCATTTTCTTTACATCTTTGCTGCCAGAATGAGCACAGCTTCTTCTCGTTCTTGCTGGGGAAACCTGCTTTACATTCCAGAATTCAGTGAAACGACCAAATGCATTTATTTTGTTCTGTTTCTTTTCCAACAGAAAATGGTCTCCCAGCTGACACTCTGCAGATCACTGCTCAGAGCAAATCGTGTCAGCAACTCTAGAAACGTCTCTTTAGAAGCACAGAAGATGTTCACAATAACACATATCTACATGCGCCCACATGCCCTGACATATATGCAAGGCAGCCAAATTTTGGCCTCATCTGGGCAAACTGTTTAGATCCACATCACTCTCCATAACTCAAGGGAATGCATCAGATTTGTTGGTAGGGTTTTTGTTTTCATTTCCCCCCGCAAAACAATCAACTGAGCACTCAGCTGAAGTCATTGAGTGTCATTGGCACAACTCAAGCACCAACAAAGCCATGCTAGCAGAGAAAGGGTGGCAATATTCACAGTGAAAATCTTAATTGCCCATTTTCTTTAAGGACTAGAGATAAAAGATGAACGCGCAGGAATCACATGTGAAATCCTGATCCAACAGCAGTTAATAGGCAAAGATTTCAGTGGGATCAGCCAACAATTGTTAGTGAAGATATTCTGGGGGACAAATATTGAGAGAAACTAGTTTCCTCAAACTGCATATGAGTATTCGTCAGTGACAACCCAAGAAAATGTGGACAGCCTCAAGGCAAATAATCTAAAAAACTCCAAACCTCTCACCAATGTATAAGAAAGCAATGAGAGAAATTTTAAGAGCAGTTTTATACCGAAACAGTACCCAGGAGTAAAGTTCAGCACAACTCTTACAACTAACTATTCAAGAGTCCATTCCACCATGGCTGGTGACTCCCCAGTTCTCACCTTTGCTTGTTCAGCCCTCTTCTTGAATGCAAACCTAACTCTTCCAGTCTGGGAAAATGGGATTTAGCTGGCTCCCCAGGAGATAAATGTATAAAGGAAAGTGCAGGAGAGCAAGGAGGAAGCTGTAAGGATGCTGCAGCTTTTCCCACTGATGAATTCACAGAAAACTGGGGCCAGGTGAGGTGCTTTCCTCCTCCCTGTGCTGCCCATGACATCTCTATAGGCACCATCAGCAGATGAGACAATTTCAATTAAAATCAGAAGGATGTTAACCAGATTCTTGTTTTCAAAATTCCCTTCTTGCTTTGGTCCAGGACTGCTCACACCCAAGAGCTTTCTGGGCTTGGTAGAGGACTTTCTTTTCACCCTGGCCTCCAGAGAACTAAAAGGGGGTTTACCATGATAGTCTTGGAGGGGTTTATTACATTTTGGTTCAATTCATGTTGCTGTCAGTGGATAACAGCTAGAGTCTGTTTATATGTGAATTAGCTTTTTAAGGGTGTTTCAGAGAGCCCAAAGCTCATGTCAAATGTTTTTATGCAGCTTGAACAAATCTCAGTCTTTAATACCAAGGGAATATATTTCCAGGTATGCAGACACATAGTGGCTGGAAAGAGATGGGGGAGGGTGAGAAGGAGTCTTTATGTAGCTAGAAAAAATCAAGATGCTATTTCCCTTGATGCTGTTGAAAAGATTCATTTTTCTTTGTCTTTCCAGGTTCTCTTTTCCATTTACAGGGCTCTCCGATCTGCAGTGAACTGTTTTTGCATCTGAGACTTAGGCAGCCATGCTGCAAGCTGTACTTAGGAAACCACTAACTGATAGATTTACACAGTTAGTATTCTTTATATATGTTTTTTTTCTTAAAAGCAGCATCCTAGGGGAATGTCTCAGTGGCAAAAATGGCACAAGAAGCACTAGCAGCAAATAGAGCATCTGAGGATTTAATTTTAATCACAGGATTAAATCTATTGTTTTCAGGGACAGATTCAATTTCTCTTTTGCCAACCACCTGTTTAAATTCTAGGGCACCATTCCCACGAGCTATAAGGAAGGGTAAGGAGCTCAGAGTAAACTCTTTTGGACCTTTTAAATACATGATTCATATTTGTGTGCAGCCTTTGTTATGGGTTGTGCACATCCCACTGCCAGAATCCATGTCACCCTCTCAATCTTGTGCCGGAGGGGCCAGGTGGACAAGATAACTCAATAGCTCTTATTCATTTGGAATTTCTGTGGTTATGGGGTAGGTCACCTTGTTCAGCAAGAGAGGGAAATAATTTAAATCTTTAGCCCAAACTCACGCTCCAATGTAAGCAAGTTTCACAGGAGCTGATCTTATATTTCTTCTCCTGTTATCTTGCACTTTGTTGAAGCATCCCTTTACATAAGAGTAATGCAAAGATTCTAATGGTAGTGAAAACCCCAATAATTCACCATATTCATAGACACCCATGAAAGTGAAAACTCTCACCAACTGACTTGAGTGAGGGACAGGAGCAGGTTTAGTCCCTGCAAAGCATGTGATTGAATGTTGATACCTGACTTAACATAGGTTCCCATGTCCACACGAATGAGGGGTAGGATGGCAGAATTCATCCCACCCAATACTGCAGAACACAGATGTGCCAAATAATGCAATCAAACTGCTTGATTGCTGTGTCAGTCCAGGTTGTAGTGAAGTCTGAAAACTGGCAACGATAAGATCTTCCTGGCTGTATTATGTGAGATGGGATGAGAAAGAAAACAAACGCTTAAGTCTGAAAAGAGCCAGCATGGTGATACTTAGTTTTTCTAGTTCCTTGTACAGACATCTTCATGTAATTACATGCCAAAATGGACAGAAAGATGCAAAACACTGCCATATTTTTGAAGATCAAACTAAATCTATTCAGCTTGAAAAAAAGAAGATAATCATAAAAAAATTGTCATGTGTGCATTTTTTTTTACACACACAGAAATCCCATGTGTTTCTTTAGTGCTAAAATTCACAATTGTCATTTTTGCACAAAGTTCATTAATAAACAATACTTCTGCTGCAATTTTCATCCAAAGAAGGGAAATCACCTAAAAACTCTATTTAATTAACCTTTACAGCCCCCTTATGAGCTTGGCATTATTATCTTCATTTCACAAATGGGCACATTGAAACATAGTGAGCTTAAATGGCTTCCTTACAAGTAAAACTACATAGCAGGTCAATGGCAGAGCTTGGAATAGATCCCAAATCTCTTGGGCCTTGGTCCCACGTTTTAAGTGCTACAATCCTTCCTTTCTAAAATGGGTGAAGATTCAGATCATTATTTCTTATTTTACTGAAACTAAGCCACTCACATATGGGATAAAACTCTGAAAAGCATCTGAAAAATGCTGTGCAATTTGAGCATCTAAAAGAGCGTCTAAGAAGGAGAAACAAGCTCTATCATTTTGTTTAAGGGCTGTACACAAATGTCTCTGGTGGAAAATAAGAAGTCTTTAAGAATGATGTGTGACTTCTAGTGATGGAGCCTGGGTTAGCGAGGGTATTTATTTTTCCCTTCATTAAGAAACAACTTATCATTCCAGTAAAGGAGCTGTTAATGAGTTTGTTCACACTCGCTGAGAAATGACTGCAGGATACTCCTTAGAGAACTTACTCTGAATGCATACATAAGCCAGCCAGAGCTGTAGGTACAACCAACAACCTGCAGAGAGGAAGGGCTTCTGGGTTTTTTCCCTTCCATCTGTTTGCTTCTTTGTGTGTTTTCCTTCCTCCTCCAGTTCAGTTTAACAGATATGGAAGGAAACTGGCAGATTTGGAACATGCAGGTTGGGATGCACATCCCTTAACTGCCACTGGACTTGTGCAGGAGCACGGTGTCAGAGTGAACCTGCCAGTTTGGTGGCTGGTGGGAGTAAGGGAAAAGGATGTGCTGTCACCAACCCACCCATGAAGCCAATATCTGCTATCCAAATCATCAGCTGGATATGCACATATCTTCCATTGCACCCTGTGTTGGGGCCCTTCATACATGGCATGGGATGGCTGCCCTCAGCATCCCCAGGCTGAAGCATACTCATCTCCACCCATGAGAAGGCCACTCAGGTCATGTCCTAACAGCACATGTGGGGATACCTCCACCCTCTGACAGAGAAAGAAGGTGGTAGGGATCACAGAATGGTTTGGTTGGAAGGGACCTTAAAGCTCACCCAGTTCAAACCCCTGCCACGGGCAGGGACACCTTCCACTAGAGCAGGTTGCTCCAAGCCTCTTCCAACCTGGCCTTGAACACTGCCAAGGATAGGGCAACAATAGCTTCTCTGGGCAACCTGTGCCAGTGCCTCATCACCCTCATAGTGAAGAATTTTTTCCTAAGATCTAATCTAAGCCTACCCTCTTTCAGCTTAAAGCCATTCCCCCTTGTCCTATCACTACATACCCTTGTTCTCCTGCCTTACAAGTCCCTCTCCAGCTTTCTTGCACGCCCCCTTTAGGCACTGGAAGCTTGCTGTTTTGATGTTATAGTTTCTGAGTGTGGGTTAGCATTAATTAGACTGTGCAACACTAAAAGAGAATTACTGAGCAAACAAGGCAGCTTGCCCACCCTTTGGGCAGTTCAGAGGTGATCTTCAGATTGCTCCTCATGTCTTCAGACTGTTTCCAACAAAACTGGATGTCTGTGTCTGGGCTATATATACGAGTGTGTATATATAATCTCTCCTCACCATCCTCCTATTGTCCTGTTCTTTTTGCCAGCTGTTTTGAGAAGTATTTCCGATTCAGCAACATGAATAATTGTTGGGGTTTCTTGTTTGTTTGAAAACAGACGGATAACAAATGACAGCATTTGATCTCTGGACTCCAACTCTAGCCCAAGAAAACCCATCCTGACCTCCCAAATGAAATCAGTAACTTCGCTCCTCTTCATTTCCTCATCCTGTGTCTAAAGCCAGGGGAAGTGGGTTGTGACCTTTTGCACATAATCTGACACACGGCACGCAGGGCCGGAAGGCAGAAAATCATTCCAACAAAAGGCCTGAGCTCTGGGTTAGGTAAATTCAGGAAAGGGAGAGATAGGAAATGGCAGTAATGTCGCCAATAGACTAAAAGGATCCTGGCATCAGCCTGGGAGTGATATATGAGGTTGTCTCTAACAAGGACTTAGGTAAAAAACTTCATTTCACTTTGAAACATAAGACACAAAAGGCATTTACCAAAACAGCTTTGGAGAGGAGGTGGGAAGACATTTTTCTTCAGGGAAGCTATCCTCAAAGGAAAGCATCCTGTTTAGTATCACAGGATAGGACAACCAGGTAGGATGGCCAGAGGACTTGCGCTGTTCCATGGCATGATCCTGGGATGAGTTGCCCTTTCTGCACCTCACCCTCTCAGCCAGTTAAAAACGCCCTATGGTCACCTTGCTTAGCACCAGACATATACTTAGCACACAGCTGTGTGTACGTGCAGTGAGGTTTCACTAGAGTGCCTCATACTGTTCATATATATATACCTATGTAAACACGATTATCTATACTGGAAGTATAGATAAGTTAAATATATAAAGTTAGTGCACTGCTTCTTCAAACACTCTGTGATATACCAAAATGCTGCTCTGCCCCTTATGAGAGACAGGCACAAGCCCATGCTCAGGAGGGAGGGCTCTGAGGAGCCAGAGCACTGCTAGCCAAGTCCTGCCATCTGTGTGCCATGCAGCCTATGTGCACTAAGCAGAGGAAGAAAGCAAAACTTTGGAGCCAGGACATGGGAAAGGGCAATCCTCAGAAATGCCTCCTGTGAACAAGCCCCAGGGTCTGACCAGCCACTCACAGCAGAGAGGTCTGCAGAAGCGGCTTGCAGCAGGGCCAGCCTCTCCTGTGGTTCCTCCTGATGCTTCTTTCAGTTTGAGCTGGAAATAGAACAGCAATATCTTTTACTGACTGCTTTGGCAGCTGCTTGACCGAATCAGGAAGTTCAGGGGTAGACTGAAAGGAAGAAAAAAAAAGCAACATAAAAACCCCTGGATCCAGATATCTTGCTGTTTTTTTTCCCCCAAGGCTTTAAGAACTGCTTGATATGAGCTTGATTTGTTTTGCCAGTAAAGGGTTAATGTTCTCACTTGCACAGAATGGGGTGGATGTACTAAAGGCAATGACAGTTTTGTTATTAGCACCAACGAAAACAGGATCCAGCTCTTCATCACCCATCTACCTCCTGATAATCCCCCAGATCCTGAGAAAATATAGGTTCCTTTTGACTGTTACATGTTTTGCTACATTGTCCTTGGACCCCATCTACATCCTCTACCTGAATTAAAATGAACCCTCCTTTCTTTATCCTCCCCCTGACTTCATTCCCACTGACCCTCTATTCCGCTGATCTCATTTAAGATTGAGTGTATTTTATTTCTTTTACGACTTTGTCTTCTGCAAGAAACTCCCAGTCCTTCCAACCTTGTGCCATGTGTGACATTCTGTACCCCATCTAAAATCAGATCATTCCTTCAAAATAAGAACTGACACCAGGTCAAAGTCCTGAAGATGAAAGGAAGGGTTAAGTTTACTTTCAATATTGGAGAAGGGTTCGGAAATAAATGTCGAGGTTAAAAAGTCCAGATGGTAATTCAACTGTATCCCTGCTATAAACATGATTTGATTTATGGGAACCACTAATGGTATCTCAGTTTAGATCTGGATGGCTTTGCTTTCTCTCATCTGTAGCTTGAAATTCATCAGATTTTTTTTCACTCCTACCATGAATCTTTCACTACAAAGAGACGCTCCTATCAGGAATTTGGGAGTTCTTTAAAACCCAGCAATTGATAAATGTTAACAATCCTAATCCATGCAAATTACTGTCTGATGCCTTTATTTATAATACCAAGCGGATGTGCTTATTCAAAGCAGTCTAAAAGAGAGTTGACAAGTTCAGTCTTACAGAACTGTATCTCCTATTGCTGTTTTCCCTCTCCTGTCCTTTGGGGATCAAACTGAATCAGTTTTCACTTTTTTTCTGACGTTGCGATTATTAGGTTTCTCAGTTTTGTCAGAAAAATCCATCAGAAATGTTTATCTCATGGGGCAAATAGCAATGGAACAGCATGTTTATCACTTCGAGGGCCATAATCTACAGGCAGCAATGGCCCCAATCCGGTTTGTTTTAAAACACAGAGGCTGAAAAAGAAAAATGCCCGTGTCTAAAATGTGTGATGGAGATGTGCAGAACTGCATTAGCCCTGACACCCATTTCTTTATGTCTCTATATTTTGGCTGTCAGTCATTACACATATGTTGCCTGAAGTCCTTACAGTTTACTACTTCCAGCCTCAAGAAAACAAAACAGTTGGCCTCAACCCTTAACTCCTGAAGAAAGGTAGCTTTTCATGGTGGACTTTGCAGAAATCTGTGCCCCCAAAGTAGTTACACTAAATTGCAGGCTCCTTTGGGAGGTAAAAGTCAGATTTAGGAAATGGTGAGAGGAGTGAACCACTCATCATAGATGGTCTCTGTATCACCGCATTCATGTTATGTCTGGGTACACAGCCTATGTTTAAGACATCTAAGCTATAGATAAATGTCCATTTTTAGGGCTATCCAAGCAAGGAGAATAATAACTAGATCAATGTTTACAAGGTACATTTCTTTTCCTTTATGCATGCCATGGAGAAATAACACAAGGTGCAGCACACAATGAAAAATGAAGAGTGTCTTAGGAATACCCCAGCCTCATTTGTTGGGTCAAAGCATAATGAAAGAGTAACCAGGTACTCAGGATATGAGTTTTACAAGGATTTATAGATGCATTGATTGGCTTTGAATTGCTTGTGTCTCCAAAGACCTTCAACACACTTCCACCAAACCATCAGCATTTCTTCCTAAATTCCTTAGGCTGAGACACTGTTGGAGTAAAAGAGAACAAATAAACCATATGGGACAGACAGCAACAAATTACTCTATTGTGTCACATACAGATACCAAAGTGATGTGGTCACTACAAGGAATAGCAGAAAATGAAAGAATAGGATAGGATATAGGATATAGGATAGGATAGGAATAGGAATAGGAATCAAACAGGGACAGATATTTGAACCAACTTATTCTTATAGAAACCTCTCCTTAACAGACTGGAGAGAAACCAGTACATAAACTGGAGTTTTCAGGCAATCCAAGCATGCTGCTTTTCAAGACCTGTAGCCAAATTTGTACGGTGGTTCTCTGTAGAAGTCTGCTCTTGTCCCCAGCTGTGGCACTGATTCGCTGTGTGGTATTGAGTAAATCATCCAGTTTCATTATAGAGTTGGTCTGCACAAAACCTCCCGCCAAAATAATAAAAGGTGAGAAGTCAAAATCAATTTCATTAAGCTGGTACAAGTCAATATTTGGATGCTCTGAACTGGGAATGGAAGTGGCTCAAAGCCAGCACCTGAAGTGTAGTTTTAAATGGACAAAATAAAAGTCATCAAAATAAGAAAATTGATTTGGGGAAGTTAAATCAATGTGTGCGCCTGGTACAATTTACACACCTGGCTAAAATGCTGTAAGATATATGCTTACAATCACTAAGTATTGCTATTATTACATAAACGTTGCAAAAAACACTGACTTTTGACTGAAGGTAGGTGTCTGGTCTAAGATTAACTAACACAAGGGCCTTGTCGCACTGTTTTCACTTATTTGGTACACAACTCCATGTAGCTCTCTGTAGTAGTCTTGTTCTACTGCAGCTGAAAACTGTTCTTCATTGACTTATAGTGAACTGGAATAAACCTGCTTTAACATGCCTTAGGGCATTCATTGTGTAGATCTAAACTGGTATCAAATTAACACTTTCATTTAAATCAGTGCAACTCTGTGTGTGATCACCAATGGAACCATTTCAATATGTGTTTTCTTTAAATGACCATTTCAAATCTCTTCTTTGGCTGCAATCTGAAGCATCTACAGGAGCCATTAGGATCAGCTCTGTCCATATCACCTATATTTTCCATGATATGTGCAGAGTATTTTCAGAAATAAATGGGAAGATGTTTTTCCCATATGTGCATGAACTCTGAACTCCAAGAGTTCAAGTGGGTTCAGTTGTTCTCCTCAAACTGTCATTCTAGTCCTAATTAGTACATGGTGCTGTGAGCAATTTAAATGGAATATATTAATAGAGGAGAATTCAGAGGAGGAAAAAAGGTGCCCTCCCCCATATCCCTGCCTGCAAAAACTCTTAAATAAACAGGGGATTTCTTCAGGGTGCCTCACACCCTTCCCACCTCCCCCTTTCCCTTAACAATAAAGATTGAGGGTGGGAGACAGAGAAGGTCCGGATGCTGTCTGCCAGGGAGGGTTTCCCACAGGAGGAGATAGCTGTAGACTCCCACTGCTTCCAAGGAGTCGTGGGGGATGGGGAGATGCTGAAACTGAGCCATGATGGTTCAGGGAACTGCTGTTTTATTTAAACCCTCAAATGGCTTGACATGCCCCTGGTACTTTCACTGCCTAATTATAAATGAAAGGAAAACGGCAAGAGAATCCCCTCCTGTTGACCATCTCCCACTTAACAAGGCAGCACATGTCGCACTCTTCTACCTTTTTAGCTCTGTCCTTGCTTTTATCCTTCTTCAATTTAATCCTAACTCAATTATATTATTACAGCGTGTCACTTTGAGTCACTTTCCCCCTTATTGGCATATGGCTCTTTTCAGTTTCACTGCTAATTCTTTTCCAGTGGACTTGTTTAAAACATACTCATTTTCTGCTTAGACTCTGTGTTATTCACGCATCACATTTCTGCAATGCCTGGCTAACTTCCTCGGGAGGAGAACGGGAGCCGAGGATCTTCGCTCTCTGCATACATTTGCTGGAGTTTCCATTCTGAATTGTCAAAACACAAACTAGATGGCAGGAAAGGTGAGCATCATGCCCTGTCTGTCAGAAATGTGGATAGGAGGCTGCCCTCCGCTGGGTCTACTCCAAAGCCCTGGGCTGGAGTGATGAGGAGAGCTGGTGAATACTGAAAACTGTTTTCTATCAATATCTCTTGTTTTTTCCCTTTCCTTTTTATTTTTTTTTTTCTTTTAATTTTCAAATGCATTCACACAGGCTCCTTGTGCCTTTTTTGACTTCATTCCTTGTGTCAACCAAAGCAGGGACTCTTTCTAGCAAGACGGTCCTGCAGGTTCTGGTTTCCTGGGAAATATTCCAACTGCCCACTCATTCAAGTTATCTTCAGATTTGGATATGGACTACTTGACTGCTGACTAATTAAACAAATGGATCACAGAAGTTACTACTGGGGTATCTGCATGTAAAGAAAAACCCACAAAAGATAATTCTGTGACATTTCGCAGGCAGGAAAAGAGGACTGTTGTGAAAATATGTATGTTTTTCCTCCCTCTCAGCTAGTAAAAGAAGGAGATGGTAGCAACTGAGGCAACCACGATACTGCCAAGTCCCAAACTTTGCTTTCCTAAGAGAAAAAATAACACTTTCAGTTTTTCTGAAACTTGTTTACACTTGGAAATGTACTGTAATAGATATTCTAGAGCGTTTAGCTTCCTTTGGTATAAAGGACCCCCATTTCCCTTCCATTTATATGCACACCCTTATTCTGGATTGCCTTTTACCGACTGAGTTTGTAGGTGGAATACGCTAATTAAGGGCAAAGCTTGTTGGTAAACATCCAAATAGAACAGGAATTTCCTGTTTTGGAGGAAAAAAAAAAAAAAAGGAAAATAGAAAAAGCCTGGCCTCTCTTTTCCAAAACCTCACTTACATACAGGCAGAGAAAAGCAAGCAAAATAGCCAGGGAAAAAGCCTGCAAAATCTCTTTACTGCAGAGGCAAAGGCAGCATCAAAAGTCAGTTTGTTCAGAGATGGATACTCTCAGATAAGCAGAGCAACACCTTCTGTCTCAAGGTGACCTACAGTTTGCCCAATATCTTCCTTGAGGTTAGTAACGTCATTGAGGGGAGAGGCTACATCCCTCATTTTTCCACTTCTCTACATGTAGCTCTGGAAATGAGTGACTTGAATTCAAAGGTCAAGATCTGTTTTCACAGCCAAAATACATATCTCTGCTCCGACTTTTGTGGTTAGACAACATGCACACTTCAATGTTAAGATAAGGACAGGGTAGTCTGTTTACAAATTCAGGTTGTTGTAAGTTGATAGTGGAGTGCCTAGTACACGTGATATGAAAAGAGGTATAGAAAATTACAAATGGGGCTGTGGTACTAATGTTCATACAAGTAAAGCAAGTGTATCAACAGGATTGATTTTATTTCTCTTTCCTGAATCAAATAAAATGTAATCATTATGAAAACTCTATGGGTGACTGCTTTTCATTTCAGGATTGCACTATAAAGACCATGTGAAAAGATCCTCAGGCCTCCTGATAACAGGTTCTTCAACCTCAGATAATCAAACACAATGCATATGAGGACATGATTTTCTCTTTATCCTGTAAGTTTTCCTTTCCTTCTGTTAATATAGTTTTAACTTGGTAGCTACATTACTTAACACTGTAATGACTCTGTGGTTATAGCTAGAAGTTAAGATAACATGGTGTTATTATATCAAGAAATCATGTCCACTTCATGGCTGTCCTGAGTGTCCTCTGTTTTCAGACTTCATCTGGGATAAAAGAGAGCTAATTCTCCATCCTCTTTCAGGCCATTGGGTCAGGTTGGCCCTAACCATCATATCAATTTCCCTAAATCCCTCAGTCAACTTCTCTGTCAGAGGTAAAATTTAGAGTCTATTTATTCTACATCCTCCAGCTGAGCTCCAAGTAGAATAACTTTTCCTCCACAGTAGATTATAGTCCATGCACCATAAAACTTCCTTATAAGTTAGACTTACTGATTAACTACTGGAAGCACCAGGGGAAAGGAAATATCTTGCTAGATTTAGGAAGCAAGGTAGAAGTGTAAATATAGTACAACTCTTTTGTATTTTGTTATGTTTTGAGGTAAGTTTTTTACTTGTTTGGGTTTTTTTTTAATATGGTGAAAATAATTGATTTTTTACACCAGACTACCTGTTGTATTATTCAACACATTTTGTAAAAAGCCCTCTTTGAATCAGATGGTTCTTAATGATTGCTGAGCAAATAAATAGGGAAAACAACAGCCCTCGAAAGCAATTTAGGAAAGAAAGCACAGAGTGGAGGTGAAACCTAAAAAAGTTACATCTGAAATGAGTTTTGAAGGAACATATGCTGTCATGTAGCAGATTTTTCAACCTCATAGGAAATACACTGCTGAAATGAGAATAGGTTGATAAAACGATGAGTTTGTTTTCTATGCAATTTCCTGTACATTTGCATGTGAACATTTCCCCCCTTCGCTCTGTGAAAGTCTTTGACTTAATGGTTGTAGAGGTATAAGACACCTACATTCACTTCCCCAGTTTGGAAGGGATTCACATTTGTGCTGATGAATGTTTATCTTCCTGTGCCTCTGATGTTTTTAATAGGTACAATAATGACCAACCCTGCCTTAACAAGCCTGCGGTATGGCTCATCAGATGAGGATATTGTGATAAAATCCTTGAATTAATGCTAAGAGTGGTTATTATTTTGCAAGATGGGTAGCCCGCAAAATGCCACTTTGCTATTTCTAGTGACTGGCATTTGTTTAGCAACATAGAGCACAATTTAGAGGAGGCTTTCCAATTCCTACTGGATGGGATCAATTTGACAGAAGCATCAGTATCAGGAGATCCTCTGCTAGGAAAAGAACTATCGCTCTCCACTGTCTGCCATTTACAGGAAGGATTGGTGCCAGCAATTTGACTTTCATCAGCAATAAAACAGAGAAGGAAAAAAAAATTAAATAAAAAAAGAGTCACAAATGATTCTATAATGTCCTTGAAATCAAATTAAAAATAGCCATCACTGCCAAAACTCAGAAGAGGACTCACAGGTTTTTTACAGTGCCTACTACACTGTGGATTTATGATTGCCGGAATACTGCTTACTGTATAACAAGTGTAGTATTAAGTGCCATATTGGACTACCATATGGCTACTAACCTCAGAGGTTGGTAGCAACTATCAGTGTAGAAATTAGTGTGCAGAATGAGCCTGAGGATAAAACCAGTTATCACTCAAGCATGCTATATAATTGGCTGTAGCAAGAAACTAAAAAATGTCTCGGAAACCAGATGGATTTGAAATGTTCCATTATTCATAAACACTTTTTTTTTTCTTTCCTTTTCTGCAGCAATACTTGTTCCTTTCCCAAATATTCTGTTGTTACAAAGAATAATTACCATGCAGAAGCAAAAAGTGAGCAGGATAAAAGTCCTTGCTGCTGGAGGGGTGGCCTTTGTCTGTGTTTTGGCCTGGGAGCCCACCCCCATGCCTGCAGCACCCGGCTCAGGGGCAGCCAATTTGTGACAATTCCTTCAGGGACTTTTGCTGTTCTCTTCCTGTGGAGAGTGACAACGGTGAGGGAAGGAGGGTGGCGGTGTGGGTATGTGTGGTGATGTTATTAGCAGCCCTTCACAGCTGTGGAAACTCATCCTTTACGCAGTGTTTCCCTCCTTTTTGATCACTCAAATGACAACCATTGTAATCTCCCTGACAGGAACTGCCTCCCTGGAGGACACAACGTCCCCCACTTCCAGCACACACGCTCTCTTCCTCTCCCTCCTTTTTGTCCCACTCCTCCCACCCCATGCCTTTTCCCATTCCTTCCCCAGCTGGACCCACAGGTGAAGCAGGAAAAGAGAAGAAATAATAACAAAAATGATGCTTTATTTTTGTGTACAAGAAAAAGCAGTGATCTTTGCATGTAATAAGAAGTGGGAGCAGAAAGCAGAACTTGAATATGCCCAAGAGGGACACTGCAAAAACCACCTAAACTGTGCTCAGGGCTGGAGTGTCTCTATGTAGGATGAAGAGCAATCCCTCCCTCTCTTGCCACATAACTAGCCTTTTGCAAATGGCTTTTCCCCATCAGAAACAAGAAGATGACAATCCAGCTCTTATTTGTATGGAATACAGGGCCCATAGGGACCTCTTGTTCCCATTACCCAGTTATTCTTCAGTGTTTTATTGATTTAATTCGGATAATCCAGCTATGCTTAGAAAGCCAATTCCAGATGAAGAAATAAGCCAACACATAGTTTCATCTAACAAAGCAGGCTCAGTGTAGTAGAAAAAGTTATCTTGGTTTGGCATTTCTCTGAGCTGTATGCTAAGATAAAAGACTGAAAATAAGGATACTTTTAGGATTTGATTTATGGCACACATAGATTTGTGGTAAGGAGGAAAATAAAGACTGTTGAAGGATTTCAAATTTATTTCTATTGGATACTCAATAAACCCAAAAGGTTGAATGTTTTCCATGGTTGGGTTTGGTAGAGTTTTTTGTTGTTGTATAGGAAAATACACTCTGGTGCAAGTAAAAACCATTGAGAAAATGAAAATATTTTATTATTTTTTCAGATCTGAAAATTGTGCAATGAAGGGTATGATATAAAATGCAAAAAAGTTTCATAATCAACTACACTTTCAAATGAACCTCTAACTTCCAAATATTTCATCTGAAACAATGGTTAAAAAGAATATTGCAACATTGTTAGAACTTTTATCCAAATCAGAACTTCAGCAATACCATTTCCTCTTCCAAAAACATTCAATTCCAATAAAACTGCAAATACCCATATATCTTTTTCAATCTATTAATGAAAGAAAGAGGAAGACCCACCATATCCAGTGGTTTGTGTTTAGTGGTCAATGAACTGATGGAGCACTGGTGTGACTGCTGCAGTAAAAAGCAGCTACAAAAGGTTGACTCTACTCAGTTGAGCCACCGTACGTTGTGTTATATATCAATACTGAAATATATTCAGGACTGAAAGTACTGTTAAATTTGTGGCTATGTAAAACAGAATATCTGCAAGGGCTGACCGGACTTGAGAGAAAGGAGAGAAAATTTGCTTTAGGAAGGTGACAATTGTAGGTGTGACAGCTGAGATGCCTTCAGATATGTACACTGACCAAGAACAGTGAATGACTGAAGTTTTTTCATAAAACTCATCTCTGGAGGTACAATACCTCCATCAGAGGCAAAATTATGCTCAGAATCAAAGCATGGATGTTCCTTTTGGCTCTATACTGGATTTATTCCCTAGTGAATAATTTATTTTATTTACTTCCCTAATCAACAGTTTACAATAACTCACCCGAAATGAACAGTTGTCTTGCATATCCCACTCATCCATTGCCTTTTATTACTAAAACTTGGTTATGATTTAGAGTCATTGTTCATTATAAGATCCAGGATAAAATGTTGAGGGAGATTAACTAGAGATTTGGAAGATGAATGAATGGATGATAAACAATAAGTTTATCCCAGTCTGGAGGTGAGAAGATGGCTGGGCTGAATGGGTTTTGATGTTACAAAGCTGCGGGAAGTCATGGAGCTGTGGAAGTTTACTTCATGTAGATGTCTTGCCTGTTCATTGTCATTAAATTTGTTTAGCCCAATAATGCATTAAAAAAAACAACTAAGAAGCAGCTTATAGTGTTAGGCACTGTACAACAAAAGTAATATCTATCCGTCTATTAAATCTGTAGATAGTATTTTAGACTGAAGTTATGGTGTTGCACATACAGGACATTTATTTTATGCATTGCCAGCAATACCACTGTAGCGTAAAACACTTATTTTATGGTGTACTGGGTTTGGTGGAAAGTTACATGAATCTACTAATTCCAGGTCAGCAAGAGAGTTTAAAAGCTTCCATGATCAGCCTCTATCTGATGTGAAATATGCTTTTATCAAGACAAGCTATCTAGAAAATTTAAAAGAGAAGGAAACTTGACAAGGAAGCATCAAAAGTTGTTGGACAAAAGGGTGGGTTGGAATAAAACACCTCTAACGAAGTCCTAGTTTCAGACATCTCATGGAATGGTTTTCAGGTGTAAAGGTGGCTCTGGCCCTTGTATGGAAGGAGCTATCTTACTTTCAAAGGTACCACTACAGAAAAGTAATATATTAGACTATTTCCGTCTTCATTTCTCTCATCATTCACCCCTTTAAATTATCTTGCTTCCTAAATCTACCATGGGAGACTATTAGCAGAAGTTTCCAAAAGATGCAGCAGAGCAGAGGAATAGCATTGAGAGCAGCAGATTCTGGTCAATCCATTGATTATCAGATATTAGCTACCTCCTCCATGAAAAAAGATGATGTGATAATTGACTATTAAAACAAAAGTGTAATTTTTTCTATTTACTTTTGAATGCCGGGAGATTAAATCTCGTCAAACCTGATAATGTTTAAAGAACGAGAATAAAGATGGAAATTGAAGTATGCAGGGATCTTTATCTCTGGATGTGATGCAGAGTGCCAATAACCGTAACAAATGTCTGAATCTGGCATCCCAAAATATGAATGTGTTCAAGGGAGAACGAGCCAAGCCAACCTCTGCGGTGCGTGAAGGTGAAGGAGATGCCTAGGAGGTGAGGGTGAACAGATGGGAGCGAGAGTGCTTAGAGTTTAAGCAATAACTCTATTGTTTAGATCTACTTCTTTCCTCTTTCCTGGCTCTCCTGGAGCCCTTGCTCACACAGTAGCACCGGCTGGTCTGTCATCTGAAATGTCATGGCTGCTGGCAAAGCCTGCCCACTCTACCATGCGTGTGCAATGTGGGGTAAGTGCACACAGAAGTCTCTGCTGAAAAGACACTAGCTCTCCAAGTCAACACAGTGTGCGCACAGAGCAGGACCTGGCCACCCCTTCCACCCCTACAAGGAGTGAGGAGCTGTGGTGTGTGGGCTCCTTACTGAGTGATGCACGCTTCAGGTCTACTTTTCCATAATACATAAGCAAAGACATAAAAATTCCCCATTCGTGCCTTCATGGAGTGAGAAGGTTAGAAGGGTCAATCTGATCTTTTGGCACTGGATAGATAGGTTGATATTAATTTATTGTCATGGTAAGGTTTGGTGGTGGTATCTAGATTTCCTCTCAACAGACACTATAGAGCTGTAGGGTAAAATATCTCATAGTTTTGAAAATAATGCACCAAAACAGGTATATTAAAATGCCTAGTACAAGACCTCCCAGATAAAAGTGTCTCAAAAATAATCTTGCATTCTGGATCTCAAGGAAGGGACACATTAACTTCATTTGCTCAAAGGAGATCAAAGAATCATAGGATTTAAATAGAGATCCCAAGGGCACATCTCAAACAACTGCTGCCTCATGCCATGACGATTTTCAGGTGTACACGAGTCCTGATGGGTATTTGTGCAATCTGCAATTAAAAACCTGATGTCTGATCAAATCCCTTATACTGGTCCGTATGCACAAATGTTATTCTGTTCTCTCCTCAACCTGGAGTTCACAATCTGTCATGATAGAAGGTTTCTTATACCTTTGGATGTGTGGCCAGAGTGTCCCTTTAACATAATGTTAATCAGCTTATAGATTGCTGTGGAAAAAAAAATAATTAAAGAAGTGGGTTTGTGGCATGAAGGAGAGAAGAAAAAGAAGGGAAAAAGAAAGAAAGGGAAAAAAAAAAAAAGAATGGCATTCGGAAAAAAAAGGACAACCCTGTCAAAACATGACAGCTGATCCACTGCCTGTTTTATGCTATTCATAGAAAATGCCAAATTCTGCAAATAGTAACCACATGTACATCGGCTTCGCAGACTCAATGTTCTGCTGCAAAATGAGACGTTCTGTATTTTAGTGTGTCATCAAAGGCAGTGAAAATATCACTCCAGCCTCCTAGGCTTAACCCTCTGGTCCCTCAACTGTTAAAAGTTTAATTCGATGGCGGTGGGAGAGAACAGCAACACATCCAGCTTTGTGAGCGGTGTTAACGGAGCTGCCTAATGTATGCCAGTTGCACATAAAGTCAATTAACAAATCTGTTACCGCGCCATTTTTATTCATAGCCATGAGACCATTAAAGCGACAAGACTGCATCTGACGTTTATGATCTTGTTCGCATTGCCAGAGGAAGGGGGGTGGGGGTGGAAACAACTTTGTGGCTCTGTAGCACGAGAGAAATAGCACCATTCAGAGACATAAGGGCTCTTGCACAAATGTCGGAGCTTCTGAAGTCTTTTTCTCATCTCAGTTCCATCCCTCAAACCCCCCTCACCCTTTCTCCCAGTCCCTCCTCCCTTTACCCCTTTGCTTGTGCCTTTCAGGTTTCATTTCAATGCAGAAAGATTGGCTTTTTAGTTCAAAACTATAACGTAATTGTCCTTTTTGTGGCTGGCTGATATTCCCTTTCACTAACATTTAAAAGAGTACTTGTGCTGAATTGAATATGGGATGGGAACAGCTCCTAGTGCTTCTGTGTGCAACGGGGATGGCTTTGCAAGGCAAGGTTTGGGCTTCGGCTGGCTGTGTACTTCTCCAGGAATGCTTCCAAGATATTCTAAGTGTGAATAGGGTGTCCTGTTTACTCTTCTCTTCAGCAAACAGACTTTGCAATGGTTACAGTAAATCTCTTTCAGCCTGGAGGAGCCAAACCTTGGGGATTACACCATTTCTGCCATGGATTTTCTGATATTTTCCACCCTCTGATGGCCTATGTGCTCTTCTTCCACTATTTCTGAATGCCAGAAGTGTGACCAAGACTAAGAGAAATTGTCAGTGAAGCTCTCTAGCACATGTTAGTGTCCCCACTTAGCTAAACTGTTCCTCAGAATGCCTCAAACATAATCTATATTCCCTGCTAATGGAAGCAAGTTCTACATATGTCTGAGTTTCACTTTGATCCCTTTTCAGGAAAGAAAAGAAGATTTAGAAATTCTAAGGACAAATTATTTGGTGGAAAATGTTTAATTCATGAAGTGTCCTTCCTTTAAACTCAGCCTCAGTAGATAAATAGTTAAGTAAGGAGGCCAACAGGTTTTATGGCTGGGTGAACTGATCATGATACAGAACTGATAAACTCTGGAATTATTTCTAGTGTGCAGACAGGAAGGTTGGAGGCCAGCTGTCTTGAGAATCTCAGATCACAATATTTGTCTACTGCAGAGTGCCAAAATTCAGTGGCTGACATCCTAGCTCCATTAAAGTTGCTGGGTAAAACTCCAGCAGATGTTTTACCATTGACTTTAGTTGGATCTGTTTCACCAAATAACTGCAGGGGTGTATGAGATGGAAGGATTCTCTCCAAGATTGTAGCAGTGGGAGACATCCTTGTGAATGTTTCACAGCGTTGGACCTCAGGAGCAATTTGTCTCTTGGGGATGCTTGTTTGGGGAGAGGCAGGAAAGAGTCTTATCAGGGAGGAATATTGCATTTTGGTTTCTGCAAAATGATGAAGAATAAAGAAAGTGTGAGGAAAAATCAGTTTCGTGCTCAGCTAAGGCAAGTGAGCTGGTATGGACGACTTGGAAAGTGTTCATACATTACGTTAAATAATTCTCATGTGTGCCAGCAAAGTCTTCCAGTCCAATCAGAGCTGTGTCTGGTTTGAACCTCGCTTTCTGTTTCGTTCAGAGCAGTGCAACCTGAACTCATTGATAAAATTCCTCTAAGTCCACAGGCAAAGCAGTAGCAGCAGCAGGAGAATTTACAGCATCCTATTATTAATTTCTTTGGGCATCTATAATGCAATAGATGGGAAGACACTTGTGCAAAAGACAGAAGGCCTGCAACTTGTCTCACTCAGAACTTTCACTTAACCCTTTTGAATCACTGCATCGAATGTGCTCCCATTTAAGAAGAGCTGAGCAAAGAAACAGATAAAATATTCACACCTGTGCTCATGGATGGCTTTTGATTTTCTGCACAAACAAAAATAGTGAAAAAAAAATGCTGAAATATCAACATAGTCTCGCTGTTCCAGTGCCTACTCCGGAGTGATATCTTCAGCTACAGAAGTCCCATTGAAGTCATTGGCCACTGATATGGCTAAACCAGCTTATACGAAGTATTATCTTGCTTTGTGAGGGTGGTAAAGTGGATAGTGAGTGCCAGATCTAACACTTCTTTTGCTGGTGGAAGCTTTTCCACTCATGCTATGTGTCAAGATCTTTTTCTAAAGGATAAACCCATTATCCGCAGTGCCAATAGGACAACCCAGCCTTTGGCTATGCACTACTGCCAGCTAGCTACTGGGCTGTTTTTCTCACCTAGAAAGAGATAAAGTTGACCTTACTCACAAGACTTTAGAAACTTAAACTACGCTTTTATGTTGTGGGTACCTAAATCCCTCCGAAAAGTACTTCTGAGGACCTAGACCTTAACATTTGTCAAGATTTTCATGAATGCCCAATGGGAGATAATAACAAAATGCCCAATGGAAAAATGAGAAAAGCAAGAAGGAGCTGTGATTAACCTTGTTTTACCACTGTTGCCACTAGAAGTGGAAATAGCCACAGAGAGCACACTAAAAGCATTTCCCCCATCTTGTAAGAGCTGCACATCCCTCTACACCACTCAATACCGCAGCGTCACATTGTGGGGGGAATGGGTGCTCTGAAAATCAGCCTCCAGCATCTGAGAGAGAATAAATCATAGCCCAGCAAGAGCATGGAGCCTATGCCAACATTCCTGCACAGAGAAATGGGCAGCAGGCGAGATCCTGCAGCTGGTGTACGCTGAGTACAGAACACCAAGGCCTTGAACTTTTCCCCCTCCCGGGTCTCTTCCTGCACTCCCCCTCCCTTCTTGCCATCTCTCCCTTGAGCGCCCGGGAGAGGAAGCAAAATTTATACCACTGTGCCCTTAAAATGCTGACTTTCCATGTTTACAGGGATTGTTTACACAGAAAATTAATCAGTTACGGTTTTAAATTTTAATTAAAGAATGCTTTCCACTGTTATTGCAAAACAGACAAAAGCCCATAAAATGTATATTTGACTGCCGTGCTGTGTTGCCTTTGGAGCGGCAAGCAGACTTGAGATCAATCATGCGTGGTGTTTTTTGAACTTTTTTTTTTCCTCCTAAACACAACACTCTTCACACAAGTTACACTATTTCTTTCTTTTTTCTTTTTTTTTTAAATGCCCTTCAAAATAAAAGCCAGACTGCACAACAATATGGAATTCTCCTTCATGCCTTTCTTTTTAAGACCAAAAATGAAATCCTTACTCTCAAGCTGACCGTGGGATATTTTAGCCGTTAAAAAACCACAAACAGAATCACAGCTTCCATAGTAAAGGCCTCAGACTTGCTTACTTCAAAGTCAATAACAAAACTCCCACAAACTTTGACTCAAGTGTTTATTACATGCTGTTTGTTCCCACAGCTGCAGTTCCTGGTTTGAAAATAAAGTGTGGCCGTTTCTGTCTCCAGATCTCATGGCCATTAGCAGAGATTCAAGATCACTTCAGGGTTAGTCATTCAACCCCTCTTTCCTAAAGTATTTATCCATGGTGTGTAGATGTCTCCTGTAGGCCTGATGAAGAGCATGACTCTAAGAAACTGAATCTAGCTCAAGTTTTATAGTCATGACATAAAGCTACGATTAAGTCTGCTATGTCTGTGCCCTCTTAGCAGTACTGTCAAGCACTTTGTGTTCTCTTGAACAAAAGTAAATTCAGATGAGTAAGTCAGCAATGCAAGTGCAACTGCCATAACTAAAACAGACTCCTATTTCTCTAGCAATATTTTATTGGTATAAATCAAACAAAATTTTTTCCATCCTTTTTTCACGTTTATCCAAAGTACCATGAAAATCTGAGAAAATCCTAGCAGAATGAAGTTTGACTACATTAACACAAAAGCATGATAGTCTGAATTTCAACACAGTCAAATAGCCAGATGGAACTCACCAAGCTTTGAAAGCCACCATGCTACCCACTAGTCATGCTGGGGACCTGATTGTGTCACACAAGAGATTTTCTGTAATGCAGACCTTTCCTGCTCACTATGACACAATGAGAAGAGACTTTGCTAACTCCATGTGGAAGATGACGTATGTATTAGCATGGTATCTAATATATTTCCAAAGATAAGAACACCCACAGGTCAGGCAGCGACGTGAGCATCTGGACCACCAAATGTCAGGCAAAAGCTTCAAGTTGACTGTTGCACACTGACAGCAAGCATAGGAGAAAAAGGAGAGAAAAAGCTCTTGATAGACAGTCTCGGGGAAACAAGAAAAAGAATGCATTAAAAATAATCAGTTAAGATCAGCCTCCCTCTAAACACTGAAGTCTGTGGCAGAAACTGCCATGCAGTTCTGAGGAGATGGAAGAAATAAGAATTTTTGCCCAGATGTTCTATCTGTTGCAACAACAGAGGTGAAAGACCATCAAGAAGTTCAACAGTGTCCAGACAAGAGGGCAAACAGCTATGTATATTTTATCTGACCTATATCCAAATTATTTTAGCAGCTTTGGTCCATGAAACTACTCTGGAAACATTGCCAGAAAGATAACAAGTTACGGTATGAAGGTCACAGAACTTTGAAGGAAGGTGTTTGGACAAGAATAGAAACATCTGTTAGCAGAGATGTCCTAGAACGGTCACTGCAATGTATGGGGTATCAGTTTGCAGCTTGCAGCCTGTGAATGACAGATTCATAGATGTTAACGGGGAAAAGACCATTGCAGTTCTCTCTTCTGCTATCCTGCATATCAGAGGTCATAAAATTTCTTTGAATTCTTTTCCTGCTTCGAGTCCAACAGCTGAGGCTAACCTAGGGTTATCATAGAAGGGAATGGGAGAGAGATAATTTTAATCTGAAAATGTCATTTAGTAATAGGCAATGAAAGCTATAATTAGAGTGTAAGTCATTATTCCACTTTAAAATGTAACTTCATTGCAAAAGTATATATAGATATACACTTTTATACAGTATAGGTGTATATATATACACATACATGTATCGTGTTTCTGGTCTAAATTTGTCTAGCTTCGCTCTCCAGCCAAAGTAGCAGCATTCAGTACTTGACAAAGTACTTACACCCACTCACTTTTGACTGAGATCAAGTCAATGCTCGATCTTGTCTCCAACAAGAGCTCCTTCAGAGTCTCTGTCTCAAAAACATTTTTCAGTCCTTCATTAATTCATAGTCTATTCTCTAAACACCCCCTCCCCACACACCCCATTTTTCAACATCTTCAGGGTGCACCTATACTACTGGTTTTGTTCATATCAGGAAAGCATTTTTGAAGGAAATCTCACAATCATCCTGCTGTAGGTCACACTGTTAGCTATCTCAAATGGCCCCAACTGGACTTCTTTTTCTAGGTAAAACTAAGTGAGAAAAGGTGCTCCAACTCCAATGAGCCCCAACTGCTGAGGGGACGCCAAGTGCTCTGTGCTAATTGTTTCATGGTACAGATCCTCTCTGATTGCTGTGAACTAGTTTTTAACACAGACACAACCTCAGCTGTGGACGCCAAAATCTGGATGCGATATTTCAAGAGTGGCAGAACAAGTGCCAAAGAGAGAGCTATTATAAACATGCTTCTACTCTATACTCCTTAATCTAGATGTGCACGAGTCTTTACAATCATAACCAAGGAAGAAAGCATTGCCACATGGGAAGAAAATATGTATATAAACAGCTCCCTGCTACTGAAAATTATATGGAGTACTGAGTTTGTATGAACAGAGACCTTCTGTTAGGCAATTTCAAGTGGGAAGAAAGTTCCTAAAATGGGAGATTACTATATTATCTCCCATGATTTTTTTTTTCTCTTATGCTTTTTAAAATCTCCTGGTATTAGGCAGGCCCTGGTTTGTTGAAAAGGTAAAATATTTGCTCTTCAGTTGTGTTTTTATGAGCTCCTGCTACTGAAAAGTTGCCAATGAATTATTTGACTTCATGTGTAACGAAGTCACCTTTGGGATTCCAGGAGACCTAGGTTAACTTTCCTTGGAAATGTTTATGACTGGGCACTTACGGATATGTCTGATCCTCAATTAATACATGAAATATTGTCTGTTTCTTTTCTTAAATGTCTTCTAAGGCATTTCATGGACACATAAAATCTTCGGCTATTATTTTGAGGAGTACCCGTGATAGCAATTGAACTCACTCACTAAGTGCATTTTTGTGCTAATTAAATATTCCAAACTTCTATCAAGATTATTGTCACCTATTTAATGGTTCATTGAGTTTATGGGCCATGCAAGTCTCTCTTTTATATTTTCACCAGGATAGCTATGGCAACTATTCTAGTAATGACAAATTAGGGAACATGCAGAGGAGATGAAAGAACCTCAGTGCAGTAGGCCCAGGGTTTTTTCCTAACTTATGCCAATTTTATGATGCTGTAATGTCATTGACATTGATGGAATTATTCTTCATTTTCTCTGGTGTCAGTGAGTGATAACTAGACCTGCTTAGTTGATATTAAAATATGGTAAACATGGTCCTCCATATATTTGACCATCTTGACCCTCTGACCTCTCTTCAAGAAAGTGTAAGAGCCTGTACTAAAGGTCCCATCTGTGGACAGGTATTTGAATATGGGATGGGAAGATTGGAATAATAATGTCCTTCATTTTACCAGTAAGAAGTTTCGTCCTTTGGACTCTTTACCTGTCGGTCAATGGGAGAGGGCATTCTGCCAATTTACAGAGAAGAGAGTAAATGTAATTCTGTGGGCACAACTACATAAAAAGATGGAGTGGAACATTTAAGATGAGGTGTAAAAGTATCATTACTGGAGAAAGACAGGGAATGGCTGGTTGGAAAGACTTTTAGGGAATGATTGCCTTCACCAGATATCTTTGAAGCAAATTGAAAATAAAGTACAACTCAAGGACTTTCTACAAGTGAATTCTTTTTTGTTCAGTACCAATAAGGCTCTGTTCAGATATCAAGAAAGTCTATTGGTGAAATGTTCTATAATAACCCCGTTCTTTTTGTTGTTTCTAGTTTTATCTTAATGAGAGGAAGTGCAGTATTATTGCTAATAGCAATGCTGTTTGATAAAATGAATAATAAGTAAAACATTGTACTGTTATTGTACCTCTCACCTCCAGGTGCAGGATGCAGACTTTTCAGAAGAGCTTACATGATTTAGGGTCAGAAATCTAATTGACTGACAAGCCCCTGCCTCACTTAGGGGCTAATGAATGTTGTATTGTGACTGTTTTTCTTAAAAAGTAACATCAAACTACTTTCTATTCATAATAAATTAACACATTTTAGAGACTTCTTAATATTTGCTTCCACAAAGCCATATTTTTTATCTGAACAGACCTGCAAGCACCTGTTGTAGCCTGTTTTAAAAATGAGGTCTTCTAGCTTTCAGTTAATACCTCATAGAAATAGCAATGTGATTTCAGTGGCACTGATCTGATTTCTTCTAAAGCAAGACACTCACGTTTTCTCTAAGTATCCCATGCATAATTCATATGGGGGCTCATATCTGATTATTTATAGACCTTTCTATGACACCCCCTCAGTGAATATTTGCACATCTCCAAGACAGCAGGGTGAAACTTTCTCCTGAAGAAAATTTCCAGCTAAAGACTTAGCACCACTTCAGTTTCACTTAGGTCTCAAAAGAGCTTTAAGTGCAGTGTAAGTGGTATATATGTTTCATGCTGGTACTCTGTACAGGAGAGTATTTCCACCCCTAGCTCCCTCCTTACTGAAGCAGAACAGCCAGTCTCTACACAGAAGAAATAGCTTCCCAAAAGCAGAGTTTCTAAGAGTCAAGAAGGGAATCCAACTCTTCTAATTCTCCAGCTCCTAATAGCAGGAGCTTTCTTTCATCCATGGTCAGAAATATAAAATCCTTTTGCCTAGTTAGCTGATTCTCCACAACAAGGACATAGAAAGGAGGACTTCAAAGACACTTCGAGGATGTACAACTCTATCCCAGCCAGGACTAATTATGCCTATATCCTTCAGAAAGATGTTTGTGCAGATGTTTCTGAAGAGCTTAGAAACTGCACAACAATTTATTCTAGTGTGTATAATAACTGAATGATAATAAACTTTTTCCAACCTAAATCTTCTATACAGCAATTTAGGTCTGTTATTTATTTTTCCACCCATAATGAAAGCAGAGAAGCCTCCCTACACCTATTCTTGTATATTGTAAGACCACATTCAGGCCATACTGCAGTATCTTCTTCTCCAGAGTGATTCATCCGAGTCCCTCCCATCTATCCTTACTCCATGATCCACCCAAAAGTGATCATTTTCTCAAAGCAAAGAGCCGTTCTCCATTAGGTAGAATAAACACAGGCTTCATGGGATAGTTAAGTGCCCCTTGGAGCCTTCTTTCCTAGAGACTATCTTTGCATTTCCCACATCTTATGATCACAGAAGGGAGCAGCAGAAGTCTGTCTGTCTTGCAGCTCCATACAGGATCCATATGTCTGGCGCTCAGCATGTATTTCTCTGTCTCTCCATCGAATGCCGGCTCTTCCCTGATCTCCCTGCCCTACATGTCTCTTGCTTTCCTATCTTCCTGTGTGCCTTTCCCTCCTCTGAGATTTCAGTGAAAGATTTTAGAAGACAATAAATATGATAAATTTATATATATGTGTGTATATATTTTTAAAGAGAAAGTCGTAGCTACTGATAGAAATAGTCTCAAAAGCCACAATGTAGAGAGTGGTGGTGTGAGCCTGAGTTTTGTTCTTGTTCACAGGGATTTTATTCGCATATTTTACTGTCAGTTTCTTGACATTTTTGTCAGCTTGGATCCGGAGGCCATAGTTGCCGCCAGCAGGTCCTACCACATTTTTATTCTCCATTGTATTTGCAGGGAATAAATAAAAACAGAACAAGAGTGAAAGCAAGAGAGAGACATGGCGAGAAAGAGTCAGAGGTTACTGGAAGAACTGCTTGATGCATTTTTTTCCCTGCTAAAGAACATCCACCCGACAAAAAAAAAAAAGCAACCCAAACAACCACAGAGCATTTTGAACTGAGAAATTTCTTTCCTCAGTTACGCAATTTAGACTTCAGGCAAAACGATTAATATGTTTGCACACAAAATCTCTCATTCCCTCTCACTCTTTGTCTTTTCCCTTCTTTTTTATTTTTTCCTCTTTTTTCTATTTCTTTTCTTTTCTTTCCTGTGTGTTTCCGGGCTGCTGCAAGATTTTCCTCACAATACATCCATTGTTTCCCAGTCACATCACTGCTGGCTGTAATCAACTCTGATTTTTTTTCTTTCTTTTTATTTCTTGCTATAACCATGAGATTCACACATGCAACAAATAAACAGAATCTGCCATAAGGTTATAAACAAGTTGACTATAGAAGTGTTTATTCCTCAAGGCTTTAGATGTTGTGAATAAGAAGCAAGAACAAAGACCTTCTTCTCACTTACAAACTTATAAATTAAAGTATGATTCCCTCATGCTCTGTTTCTGTTCCATCAGATCTCTTAACCACGTCTAAAATTGACGCTGTGTCTTTCCTGCATACAAGTCATAGGAAGACACAGTAGTGACATCTCAGGTGTGTCCAAGGTTTAATGCAGTCTCAGATAAGGGAAAATCTCAGTCTCTGTGGATGCCCAACCATCCGTATTGATTTGATGTTCCATACTTATCTTTGCTGAGTTTGGTATGGCTTTAAGTGAAAGTGTCTTCACCATCAGCCTTTGCAAGGCTGATGCAAACTTGTCTCCAGCCTACTCAGCTTTTCTCTGTGCCACCTTTACCCTTGGGCACTATCTCTGTCAAGGAAGGAAAAACTCAAAACAAGAAAACAAACAAACATAGCGATAAGATAACCTTTGTGTTCTTCCAAGATAGAATACAGGGCTTATTAGTGATAAGAATGAATGTTCAACCTTCATCTGCCTGTGGGTAAGGCTGCATGGTCTCAGCCTCATGTTTCAGACTTCCAAATAGTTGTGTCAGTTATTGCAGGAGTCCCTGACATCCACTCATCCACTAACAATTGCACCAACATCATCAATTTCTTTTCACTTATGCAACTTAGCAGCAGCCACAATGGTGTTCAGTCTCTTATGAAGTAGACCAAATCTAAAAATGGCGGCACAGAGGTTGAAAGGTTCTTTAGTCATCAAGCTACTCAAGCAGGTGCTTTCTGAAGTAGGAAGAAAAAGTCAAGTATTAAAAGTCAGTTGAGGAGTAAGTGCTGCATCTCTTACTTCAGACAAAGGGAGTTTTGTAGGGTCCCATCATCTACACAAGTGAATTGGGAATCGGATATTAAAGACGAAAAACAAAGAGATATCTGTCCTGTAGCTTGGGGCACCGATCAAAACACAGCGTGGGAGGGCAGCCAAGAGGTTAACCCTTCCTGTAGTCCTTAGACTGCACTGAAAATGGCCTTTGTATGACAGAGAATAAGCTTTACAAACCCCAAACTTGTGGTTCATTGTGGTAGTGAAAAGATGCCCATTGAAATGGGAAAAGGATCATGTTTTTGTTTCTTGCATATAAAATTGTTTTCTGAGACTTTCAAATGACCTTCCCATGGATACTGAACTTTCCATCATTTACTAACATTCAAATATACAAATGGTTGCCCAAAGGGACTACCACATAGAGCAAAATAGATTTCATCCATTAATCCCTTTCTCATTGAAACACTGAAAAAGGAGTCAGAAAATGTGGGTGAATGTCAGAAACATTGTGAAGGACTGAAAAACATATTATAAATTTTGGCTGAAATATCACTCCTTCTTGCCATTTTCACTGCCTGAATAAAATAGAGCACATGAACCAAACCTTGTTGCCACTGATGTCAAAGCAAGCATTTTGATTACATTGGAGAAGACTTTTTACAAGGACATGTAGGGATATGACAAGGGAGAATGGCTTTAAGATGAAAGAGAGTAGATTTAGATTAGATATTACGAAGAAATTCTTTATTGTGAAGGTGGCGAAACACTGGCACAGGTTGCCCAGAGAAGCTGTGTCTGCCCCTGGCAGTGTTCAAGGCCAGGTTGGATGGGGCTTGGAGCAACCTGGTCTAGTAGAAGGTGTCCTTGCCCATGGCAGGAGGTTGGAAATAGATGAGCTTTATGCTCCCTTCCAACCCAAAACATTCTATGATTCTATGATTATGATTTAGTACTTCAATACCTTGACGTCAAAATGGAAATCAAGTCCTTAATTTGATGGGATTTAGATATCTCATTTAGTCAAATAACCACTTACAGCTTCATATCAGAGTAGTAATTAGAGCACATCCTGCAAAAGAGTTTCAGGATAGAATTGGAGAGAACCCTGTACATTTGCTTTGGCTAAATTTAACTCTTATTCAGAGGTCCAGATTCCATTCAGGCTTCAGCTGAGGGCCACATATCACACAATATAAAGAGCTAGATGGCTGAGATGGAGGAAAAATGACATGTCAAGTCAATGGGCTCAGATAGGTTAAAAAATGAGGTTAAAAGTTTGGGAACCAGGACAGATCAACTTTCTTATTTTATTGCTTAGTTGTAATTCTTTCTACAGACATTTTTCCTTCTGTTCAGTTCTTTATTGCTGTATTTCCTACACAAGCAACAGAAAACTGTCTTCAAGTTAACTTCTAGGTTTTGCTTTGTAGCAATGCCCTTGTCTTGAAACCTGAACTTCTTGAAGGCATCAAGTATTAGAAAATAAGAAAATGAGCTCAGTATTTCCTTTTCCTGTAATTAAATACCAGTGTAAATCTCCATACTATACATCATGGTAGCACTCCCAGTGCACTTCGCCTCAAGGTCCTTGAGAACATAAATGTAGAGGTAAAGTCCAGGTATGCATGTCTCTGTCAGCCTACTGGAAGTACCTGTCCATCACCACTGCCATACCAATCCACCACCTGTGCACCTTGGCACGCCTGTGGTTTTGGAGTCACAAAACGCTTAAGGCTCTCTGTCAGTGTATGATCAGCTGGCAGCTTTGGTGCAGATGGGGACAAGAGGGTACATTGTGCAGCTGGGCAATCTCTCCAGTATTTCACATCAGTGCTGAACAATGTAATAAAAGTTTGCAGATGAAAATACTAAGCTGGCTGGAAGGCAATAATTCATGTTGGGTTTTATGACACTGGCCATTTAAGAGCTGTAGGAGCATTTGAAGCAAGAACACAGACCATATTCTAGCCAGGATCTAGCTCCAGCTCTACAACGGCAATGCTTTTCTACACACAAGATTTTTGCCCAAGTCTGATAACTTGCCATCTCCGGGAGGGCTGAGTCTATCTTTGGAAGATGATGGTGTCCAAAGGAAGGTGCTTGGAACAGTGATGTAACTCCATTATATTGTGTATGGTTTCTGCCTACTGCAAAAACTAGTATGAGAAAAAGTACACATATACATATACATAAACTATTCAGTGAATGAAAGAAGGAATTCATAAGGAGCTGCATCTGGGATATAGTAAGATCTATTCCCCACTCGGTTAGTAATAACAAGGCCCAGAAGTCACAAGTGGGGAGGTCATAAAGGGGTTTATAAAAACATTTCATATGCAAGTAAAATGTGGTGCAACCCATTATGTAATATTATTTATATGCATTTGTTTTAATTTCTTTACCATTTGTATGAATTTCTTTACCATGTCTTCTGATTTAAATAATTTCCCTCTAAGTCAGGAGTCATTTAAACATGTAGTTTTCTGGCTAACACAGTGATAGGCAGCTGTTCAACACTTTGCATGGCTTTGCTGGTCTGTGATGGGATAGGTGTTTTATGCTTAGCACATGTTCCAGTTCTGCAAGTAAAAAGGCAGTGAGATGCAACCTCTCTTGTGTGGTTTTCTGCAGCAAGGTTTGGTGAATCAGTGTGGAGCTCATCCTATGGCCATACCGGTGTATTCAGGAAAGTGATTTGATGGCTCCAGTTCAGCACTGATTAACACTGTTCTGCCTGAAAAGAGAGTCCAGGCCTGTTGCAGGGTAAAAATTCAACCTGAACGTGTCCCCCCTGTGTTGATGAAGCACTGGTAAAACTGACCTCGAAAGAAGCTGATATTATATGGGAAAGTATTTGATGACTGCTTGAGCTGGAGTATAAAACTTGACTGGCACATTCAGGGCTGCCCTCCAAAAAGGTTACTTGGGATTTAGGAATCAAGTCATTACCTAGCAATACAAGCTGAAAAGCCATTTCTTTATGACTGCTTGCTTTCCAACGGCTTCAAACATGAAGACATTTATATAGCTGCAACATATAAAGCAATGCATTCAGAAGGATAGGAACCACATGGTGATGAGCATGTAAGTGATACGTAGGCGAACAGGCATGCACATGTGCACATATAGGAGCACAAATTTGTTGTTGGAATTGCAAGAATCTGTAGTGGAATAAAAGCAACACCGATAACTGAAATAATAACAGGGAAAAAGGCACTTTCCCGCAAATATCAGACACATGCCAGTGGTACTTTCCCAACCTAACTGAGAGGAAAAGCCCTCTTGGCTAATTCATTGCAAAGCTAATGAAAACCAGACAAGGGATTGAAACCAAAAAAGCTTTATGTTACAGGCAAAACAAAGCTTTCCAATGGAAATTATTCATTAAAAAGAACTGGTTCACTGAAATTAACAAAAAATATGTGAGAGAAACACCATACTGAATGTGTTTTTGGTGATAACAATCTTACATTTATATATAGCACATTTCAGCCAGATGGACTCCAAAGTGCTTTACAAGCTTTGGTGCTTGTACAAACAAAATGTAAAGAATCACTTTTATCCACCCTCCCATTGAAATATATCTTTGCAGGATGAATCACTGCAACTGCCTAAAAATGCATTGTATCATGCAATAGCTTATTGTGCCTGTAAGCAGACAAGTTGACGGAACTTAGCTATCCAAATTTTAACTTAGCCTGGGCCAGCTACAAGGGTTAACATCCTCACCCTTGGGAAAAAACGTTACAACACAATATTAATGCCTCTAGCAGCCAGAGCGCATTTTCTTAAGGCGGTGTTTTCTTAAGCAAATATAGAGCGATTGTTTCATTCACTGTCCAGTGGGAAGAACACCTATCTCAGTCATCAGTCACAGTACAGTACTTTAGGTTTTCCATAGGAATGTCCAAAACCGTATTGTGTACAACTTATAAGCCTGGATGTGGGTACCCATCAAAGCCATCCTGACTTTAGCGGCTCTATGTTTTAAGGAAAGCTAGTCTCCGCTCTTGTCAAACTTCTTTGACAGCCCCGACACCTGAAGCATGGGGCGGTGCAGAGAGAAGCTTTCACACGGTGACCGGGAGCTCCATCTTGCAGATTTGCTTCTCCTCCCGTTACTGCATGAAAATGGATTGTCAGAGCAGCTGGTGAGACAGAAGTGTCTGCCTGTGTCTCAGTGTGGCTGGTACTGTGATCCACCACCAGTACATGCTGAACCAGGCTCCAAACGGGGAGGGGGAAGGGGCATTTTCATTTGCTGCCAAATCCCTTAAGCAGTTGCTTGTTTTGTCTCTCTGTCTGAGCAGATTTCTCTTTGCTTTTCTTCCTACTCCACCTGCACCATTTTCCCCCACTCTGTTTTCTCATACGGGGCGGGGAGACATGCACACACTTATAGAGTGGTTTTATTTTCATTTATTTATTATTTTGGGTGCAGAAGATGCCTGCCAAGAGGGAGCCTGCAGTTACTGAGCTGAGCAGGAGGGCGGAGAGGTTGGCTGCTGTCGGAGGTTCTTGGCGCTTGGAGGCTGATTGGAAACACCATGCGTGACAGTGCACAAAAAAGACACTCGTCAGACTGCCAAATTTCACAATCCCAACCCGATACCTCCAGAAGAGCAAGGAATATGTCCTGCCAAGGAGCTTCTCACTCATTAGCCTGTTGTATTATTAGCTGTCATTTCCACCTTCTGTATATACGTCAGTGCTGCTCTGTATGAATGATCTGCCCCAAGAGAAGGTCAAGCAGAGCTTGACCAAGGATCACTGCAGCCACTCTTTTCCCACTGATGAAGCATCCCTAAATGGCCAGTGCCATGCATGCCTTCTGCTTCCCAACCCAAAGGCATGAAGGTGAACCTCAGCTTAAGAAAAAAGTTCCCCTCTCTCTCTGAAAGCTCAATGTTAACAAGAGCTGTGTAAAATAATCCTTTATTTGCATTCACAAACAGTACTGGGACATCACCATGTGAGCACACGTGGCTAGGAACAAGTACTCAATGACTACTGCTGACAAGGTTTATGGCATAGACAGTGCCCATCTTGGTATGATATTACAGGCTAACTGATGCTACGTCAAATGGTAAAGTTAATATCCACGGTAATAAAAGAGTAATGCAGGAGAGTAGTGAAAACAAATGAAGGGTTTTTCCCTCATTGACATGTAAAAAAATTCATTGTTGTTAGTGTTTTCAGTGAAAATGATTGTTTTCTATTGGGAAACAAACCCGCAAAGATTGAAAACTGCCAAAGCAGAGGAGTTTTCTGCCAGATCTATTACTTTTATGTACTCACACACCTGTAGACATGCACAGAACATGATACATTTTAAAAGAGAATTCCACATGGAGAAGTTATTATTAAATCGTTTCCCAGTCAATCATCTTCCCTCCAAACTTGGAAACTCAGTTTATCTGATGTTCTGACTAGTAGATGAAAGCTTTAGGTCTTCTGGCATTTCTAATGCATCATCCCTAATGCTCCTAAAAGAAATCAATAGTGGTAAAAAAAAAAAAAGGCATGTGAAAAATAGAAAATTTTCCTGGTATAGAGAGAATTAATAAATTCACTTTGCAAGATAAATGGGATGAAAAGGATAATACAGTGTTTCCAACGCACGGGGGTCTTGTACCAATTTAAATCATGCAAGATAGGATGCATGAAGAGTGCTGATTTTAACACTTAAATGGATTTTTGCAGGGGGTTCTGTTCATTTGTTGGGATCTATAGCATCAGACCAGTTGGTCTGGTCTGAGTTTGCAGAATGGTGCTTGCAGTCATGAAGATACATCTAGTTTTGTGTACTCTAAACGTATTGTATGGGTGATAATTTTAATTTGAGGGCAAGTCTCACAAGGCAGTTGAGAGGTAAAGCTGGCTTTTTGTCTTCTGTCTCCATGACTCACGAGCATCTTTATGGTTAAGTCTGTTTTGTTGGTTGTGCTGGGGAGGGAATGTGGCTATAAACCCACAGCACCAAATTCAATCTGTTTAAAGTGAATTTTTGGAATGGGCTTTACCTGAGCAACCAGGTATCTGCTTTCTTTTGATATCTCAATTCTGGAAGGTAACAGCTCAATTACATATTAGGTGTCTCCAAGGAACCCCTGCCTAAGCTCCAGGATATGTTTTCTGGTATCCATGGTCTGCATGAATTTTATGCATCTCCTTCTCTGGGACTTTATAAGTCAGCCGTAAAAGTCTGTGATGGGGTGGAACATAGTGATGTCCATAATCTCAGTCTGGAAAAATGGTTTATATAAAGTGTCATTAAAATGGATTTGGCTATTTTTTATTTTTATTTTTCAGCAGCAAGCAAAAATGGAAAGGGGGAAGGAAGAAAGCATTCAGTGCTGGCTACGTTTTTACTTCTATGATCAGTAAAAGAAAAGGGAAAGCCTTGATTTCTTTAAACCTGCATGACTCTAGGAGAGAAGGGGGGGCTTAGCCCCTTTGGAAAGAGCTGAAGTGCTCATGTATTCATATTATTAATGGCTTTTGGTAATGATTTTACTGCACAAATTGTTATGAGACTGTTACAATGCAAATGGGATACCAGTGAGATTTTCTATCTGAAGACCCCAACCACAGACCACTGATACCACTGGAAATTTTCCTATTTAATAGATTTTGGATCACTCTCTATGCTTGTAACAATGCAGACTACTTATTACTTAGCGGTATTCATTTTGTACCAGGACTACAGAAGAGATACTGATGTTGAAAAAGCCCTTTTTTCCCCTGTAACACTGTCTCCTCAAGAATTGCTGCCGAACGTCCTTGAAGACATAATAGCTTCATAAACCCAGGTATGATTTTTCACAGGTAGTTCACAGGGCTGTCAGTTCCTGTGCTTTTTAATTCATAGTTTGAAGAGTCTGCCTAAAAGCCCGTGCACCGGGATGCATGTGATGACAGGAACCCCCCATAAAAGTCTCCAGACATTTCAGCTGAGGACAAAGGCTTGCAGGTATGACCTGGGGACATGCTGAAGGCTGGGGAAAAAAGAGAAAGAAAAAGCACCAGGCAAATAAAAAGAATATATTGCATATATTGTGGGGTTTTTGCTAGGAAAAGGAGTACCTATGAGTAAGCCATACTCAAAATAATACAGAATTAAGGGCAGCCAAATGCTTAGACTATAGCTTAACTGTGTGTGCACACGCATTTTAGGCCAGGCTTACAACAACCTTGCCTTTTTGCAAGGGGCATTTGGGAATTTCCACAGGGCCGCTTGCACTGTGTACCTAATAGTCCAGCTCTCATAGTCACTGGATTGGTTGAAGGCATTAACGCTGAATTTCCTCTTGAGGCACATCTGAGGCAGCTTCGAAAGTCTCCAGAGCCTGACCTGCTGCAAAAGCCTAGAGCAGCTCACCCATTCCGTGATCATTCCGTGTACAATCCTGGTGATTTAGCAACAGCTTTGTGAAAGCAAAGAAAGGAAGCAAATGGCTCAATAAACTTGTTTGCCCAAATGAAAGGCCTAGTTTGTATACGCTCACACTTAAGAGCATGCATGTTTATCCCTGCATGTGGCATGTTTGCAGAGGCATAGTGTTGGCATCTGCTTGGCTACTTGTGCAAGATCACAAGCAAATCTCAGCACAGGGCATGCGTGCATGGAGGTAGCACTCCAGTGCCTGAGTGCTTCACTGCCTGAATAGGGCTGGAAGGAGTTAAAGGCAATAACATGCTTAGGAACGGCTTGTTTGCACCACATGGGCTGGTATTTTTTAGTCAGCCTTGTGACCTGCAGGCACACACCTGGTCCCAGGTCAAGTTACAGCCAGGATCCCTGGCCCCAGGGTCAGGACCTGGCTGATGATAAGAGAGGGAGGCCCTCCTTTGGCAAAAGCCATCACTTAAAGCAGCAAGAGAATATTAAGGAATATTAGATGTCACTCCGCCTTCCTTTAGGCTTCGTTTCCCTTCCTTTAATTATCACAAAAGGTAAATACTAAATATTCCAGGGAGCCACGGTCAGGGGAAGCTTCACCAGAGGCACATTCGTTATGGCCTTGCTGTGAATGCGCTGGGAAAGAAACAGAAAAGTTGGTGGGCTGCCCTTATTAAACTTCACTTAGCTACTGTTAATTATGAACCTAGATTGAGACTGAACAGCTCTAGATTGAACATTTCAGCTCTCCCCTACTGCAGCAGCATTTAAAAACTGTAAGAAAATGTCAGTGAGGAGAGACCATCTGTTTTCTGAGTGGAAGCCCACAGAAAGAAGAAAGAAAAACAAAAAAGAAGAAACAATGCATGTATAAACCTTCAGCTGATGCTTATCTTTTGGATAGCTGACTTGTAGGGAGTTGGAGTGAATTTAGGCATCATTTATGCCAATAATAAATGATGTCTATGTACTGTCTGTATTTTTAGCAATATTGCTTTACTGATTTCACAGGCAGGTAAACCAGAGCACACACAAAAATTATATACCCTTACTTGTAATCATCAAATAACCAGATATTCAATCCTGATGCTCTTTCCTACGTTCTAACACTAAACAAAACTGCCAGAGATGTCCCAGAGTGCTTAATAAATTGTGCCCGGGGGGTTATTTTCCTATGACTGAAATGCAGCTGGACTGAAAGGCTGCACAGACTTAGCTCTGTAAAATGGGGTGTTGCCAAAGGAGCTCATAGGGGAAATTTTCGGTACAGTTGGCAAGGTGTGATTACAGGCTCTGGGTTAGTGCCAAGATCTAATGTAGACCTAACACCCTCCTTCCTGGAAAAAGTGTGGGCTCTTTAATAGCCCTTAGTTTTATGTTCCACCTGCAAGTAAATGAGTGGCACCAATAGGAGATGGAGGCAGCTACAGTGCAGTGAGCACCATTAAATCTTCCTCGGAGCCAAAGCATTTCGTACTGATCAGTCCTAGCCGTTGACCTGATTTGTCAGCCTATCAAACAGGAGCCACATTCCTGGAATTTCCCTGCTTCTCTCTTCATTCCCCAAAAATAGTTCATGGCAAGGATTAGTCTGTAACACATTGGTGCTCAAGTACCCTAGCGCAAATGGAGAAATCAACACTAGGCATTGGACTTTGTCTCTGTAATCAATTTGTGTGGGGTTTTATTTTTTCCCTCTTTTTATTTTTTGTCATTGGTCCTGTCTTGAATAGCTGGGTTCAGAAAGTTCACCTTCTTAGAAGGCATGAGGTGTGATATCATCTAGTAAAAACTGTCCACTTTGGAAAGACAATGTGACTTTAAATCTTTCTTGGCCCTTTGCAATAAATGTTATAGTTTAAGCAAGCAATGTCTTTCCATTAAAACTATAAACTTCACTAGAATAATTAAGACTGATTTAAAGTAAAATTAAGTTTGACATGTGGCAGGTGAAGCGGTGCTATTAATTTCAACTGCATATTTGGCAACAATAGATGAGAGAAAATGGGGGGCATGGGTAAAAAGGGCAGAGCTGTAAGTCCTTTCAGTCTCTTGGTCAAGTTGAGGGTGGAGAATGAAGAATATTTCAACTCTTTGTGGTCTATATACTGTCATTTGCCTTGTAAGTATGAGACAAGGGCTTACATCTATTCTCCTCAACAGCAATACAAAGCGGCTATTATCTGAAATGTATCTAAGGTAAAAGGGGGAAAAGGGGAAATGAAGATTAGAAAGATGTCTCTTCTTTCTCCTTCAGTCTTTTCATTTTACTCTTTATTTATAACTAGTGTATATTTTTCTTATTAATTCTATAATTTCTAACCTGCCCATCTTTGGAGTTCCTGTGGAAGGTACTTATCTGGTCCTTACCATTATGTGAAGGGAGTCATTTTTCTGACTGCTTTTGGATGCAGATGAACATGACAGAACCTCTTCAAAGCTGCCTATGGTAATGAAATTGCACCCTAAGGACTACTCTAGGATCCACTTTTAGGCTGATTTCTGATTCATATCAAATTCCAGCTGAAGCCTAAACCTGAGTAAGACCAGCCTGATCAAGTGCCCATATCTAGCAGAGACTAGTTTGGGTGTGAGCCTACATTGCATCCTCCACTGAGATTATCAAAAAGGTCTTGTTATTATAGTCATCAACCATCTCATTTCCTGCCAGGAATATTGGCGTGAACTCTCTCCAGAGTCCATCAGTGCCCTTGATCCTGAGAAATTACTGTTGAGAAATAGAAATAATTATGTACTCCTCCTCCAACCCAGATGTGGTATCCATATCTTGACAGCTTTTCCTGTCCGGCGTCAGCCAAGGGAGTGAAACACTAGTATCCAGGGAAGGATTTCCTTCTCTGAAATCAATAAATTCTAATTGCCAATCATGCAAATAAATATGCCTTGCTGGAGCAATGTTATAGTCCACCAGGACCGAACCGCATTAACTCATTGAGGAAACTTCATCCTCTGATTGCAGATTGAAGTGAATGAAAATGTCTTTTAGGGGACCCTGCCACCTTGGTTCTGATGATTGAATTCTAATTACATACATATTACTTTTACCCTACTTATTAATGACAAACATATCAACCTTTCCACTGGAAAGTGAACTAAAAATCCAATTTGAATAAAGAATTGCAAATGCCCTCTGTAAAAGACTGCACACAAAACAAACCAGATGTTTCAAGCTGCATAGAGAGAGCTTTACAGAGCAGCTGGGAGGATTTTTTTTCCATCAGCCATTGGTAAAAGATATACATTGCCAGCACACAAACTGCTTCCATTTTTAATACACATATAATTGGTTTACTCCTGTAACCAATGCAATATTAAGTAAAAAGGGGGCCAGTGAAGGAAAACAATGATATTGGTCAAAGTTTATAAAGGTCATGGGGTTTGTGGATGGGGAGGAGAGTGGAGGAGGATAGAGGTTATTTTTCCCCATAAAGCTTTCTTATTTACTGCAAGGTTGTGAAATTTGGAAAAAAATACTAATAAAATTTATTGCCAGGGGTTGTAAGAAGATCATACCTTGGTTCTATTTTCAGCTCCAAACAGATTATAGGACAATGGAGCATAAATGGAAATTAAAACAGATTTAGAACAGACGTTAGGAAGCACTTTTTCACATCGAGGATAATAAATGTGTGGAATGGCCTATCAGGCAAGGTTGTAAAGGCAAAGACACTGGGATCATTCACGCAACAACTTGGGAAATAGCACACTAAAATGGAATGAGTCTGTATGGTGAGGCAGCCTCTGTTTAGATTGCTGGGATGCTTCAAATCTGTATGTTTGTTTCTTTTCCTTTCCTTTTCAAAAGATAATTTCAGCTGTGATTTGTTGTTGTGGTAGGCAGGTTTGTCAATCATCTTTCCTGAGAGGATCTTTATTCCCATTTCACCTGCCTTGATCCCACTATGACAGTGGATAGATCTACCACCAGCTCACATGGCCGGAGGGGGACATGCTAGCCTTTTCCCACCAGATCTGTCCTCCATGAGGTTGACTCTTATGGCCATCCCAGTAGGACAGCACATCCTTGCTCATCCTGTGTATTCTTAGACTAATTTCAGGATACTCCAGGAATATCTTCATCTAATGGAGAACTTCTGGGAAAGATTTATAATCCTCAAGCACTTACATTGTTTCCTGCTCTGCCTTTCTAACATTTGTGGGTCTGCACTATACTCATCTATACCTAAACCACATCATTTTAGGATAATAGGACGGAGTGGCTTGCACAAGTGCTTCATTTCAAAGAGTATTCCCACTTTACCTCGTTATTCATATTCCCTATGTGAGTCTCAGAGTAAAAGTGTAGAGGTGATAGGAAGGAGAAGAGGGATATTGCAAGCCAGAGACCAACCACTTTGTGTGCACCTTCTATCTCCTCACTCCTTGGGCCATCTGCATCTGTACCTGGCACACTTTCCAACACTCGAGACAGTAACCAACAGCAAACTTCACAGGGTTCACTTACCTAACTGCACACCAAGCAAACCCTACTGCACCCAAAGACACTAAAAGTTCTGTTCCACCAAGGTGTCCTTGAATGTTCCCAAAGGCTGAGACTGTCTCTATGCCTTTCTTAAAGAGGCCCAAGATTTGATCAAGGATAGACTGAGGTCAGAAACTTTGAGGGACACATCTAAGGCCATGATAGTGAAGTCTTTTGGGGGTTGTGTGTGTGCAGAGAGGTGAACTCTGGAGCTTTAAATGTGACCTATACCTCCCTGAATTTACTTAACTTTATATACTGTCATTTTCCAGATATCAGTGGACACAGCTCCTAGCATATTCTGAAATGCTCTGAATCTGGGCAATAAATGGAACTTCAGTATGAAATTATAGCCCATAAACACAAATCCATTAGGATACACTCCCTGCACAATCATACTGAGCCTTTGGGGAAATTGCCCTTGAAGCTGACTGAAGATGTGGGAAACCAAGGCAAAGGAACACTGAAAACTCCTTAAAGCTCACAAAGTCCAGCCACAACCGAGTCAGTAGGGAGCTAAAGGATCTAGTTTTAGAAGCCTCACATTTAATGCTACGACTGGTCATGTAGGTGCAACCTCTGTGTAAATACTAGTGTTAGCCAGCATTAAGAGATTTCTTCAGAGATGCACTCAGATAGAGTGCCCACACAGGATAGCATGAAGAACTTACTAAATACAGCGACTAACCAGAGTCATATTCTGGGACACCCATGTCCTTTACTGTGTGTATATACTGTATTAGTATGTTCTAGCCAAGGATTTCAGTGTGCTTTAAAACATAAATTATCTTGACAAAGCTTCTCTGAAGGACATAAAACTTATGCAAGAAGAAGGTCAGATTCAGAGAGACAGGGTTTTGCCCAGGATCACGGCACTGGTGAGTCAGTTGTGGAGCAATTGTAAGGATCCTACTCTACATCCTATGCACTAAACTTCCTCACCCCAAGTAATGTACAAGAAAAATGTAATCATATGTGTGTTAGGATAGGGCATAGCATGAGTCTGAATGATGAAATCACACTTCTGCAGAACTTAAATACCTATTGGCAGCTTCTCATACTCACATAAGTGAGAATGCCACTAGAAATACATATAGATACAAGCTTTCAGTAATGAAGGCAATCAGAAACCTTTAAGAAAAAAGGAAAACAAGGGTCTGATGACAACTCATCTGCCCTGGAAGTATGACACCACCAAACTTTATTCAAAGGCACAGACTGTGATTATAGGGGATTTATGGCAACACTGGAATCAGAAACAATTGTATTGATCACACCAGAACCAGAAGAAATTGTATTGTCATATTGATGACAGCTTTAAGAGAAATAAGCTGACTTACCTAACACCTGTATCTTGCTGGGAAAAGCTGTCTCTGATAAATCAAATCTTAGTATACACATCTTTTGCCAGCTTGATCAATACAGTATTATATGCATCAGTAAAAACCACAAGGTTTTTAGTCTCAAAATAATAACTTGTTTTACATCCAGGACTGGGATTCTAGAAAGTGGCAAATCACAGTATCCTGTGTCACTATTATATTGCTAGAGGTTACCCGAAGGGTAATCCTAGCAAATGCTTTCATCATAAGTTTCTCATCTGAGGTAACTTAGCAGAACTGTAACCAGCCAACATCCGTGTAACTCCAATAGCCACCCTGCAACGTCCACAGGATTTGTGGGGCTCACTGGCATATGAGAGGTGCCCATGCCAAAATATTTTTGATCTGAGGTGACAGAAGCAGCATTCAAACCTCCCAGCTACTGAACAGAGACCATGCCTGATCAAAATGCACAGTCAGTTGTCGGCTTGTGTTGAAGACACATTTGGCCTGAGCAGGCAAAGCAAAGCAGGATGCACAGGGCTGGTTACAAACCCAACTCCTTCATGCCAAGGTGGCCACAGTGCAGAACTTCCTTTTTTTAAAGAAATCAGGCCTAAAAATATCCCACACATGTTTCTTGTTTTCAACCCCCACCCCTTAAAGCCAGATTTATTTATTTTTTCAATAAAACCATCCCCTGGGTTTAATAGTAGCTATTCTAGAGTCTGAAGTTAGATTAATCACATCCCACTAGCAGCATTTTAGCTGAATGCAAGGGAGGCCTTCTTGCAGAGCATCTCTTGCTCTGAGAGTAACTCCCCCTGTATCATTAGAGCCGGAGCCGGTGCCCCGTGTTTACGGCAGAGGAATGCCGATGAGGGGCTGGAAGTCCTCATTGTCAGCCTGCCACTGACTCTCTGTGTGACTTTGGAATTAAACACAATTTCCCCATGGCTCGCTGTGTCCCTTTTTGTCAAAGCTGAGCCACACTGACAGAGGGTGATGTGTGGGGGAGGTTTACACTACCACTGCAATTTCATGTGCTATCCGAATCCCGTGGACAAATAAATACGTTCACTTCTAAGGACAGTCAGTCTGTGCCATCTATCATCACTATAGACACATAGAGGGGAAAAAATGGTTGTGAAATATGCCAGAATTCTAGCTGGTTTTGGTGCTGGTGGATGCGATGCCATTTCTTGCTGCAAAAGAGCTGAATGAAAGGCTTGAAGCTCTAATAATTATTAAGACTAGCAAACAGGGTTTTTCTTTCAAGATCATCTACACATTTACAATGTTATCATTACTAATTCATATTAATCAGAGGGTTCATGAACTCGTAACTGAGAGCCATTTGCAGCATAAATAACTTTAGCTGGCTTCTAAAAATACACATATTAAATATGAAACAATAGGGTTAAATATAAGCAATATGTATAAGTAATTAACCTGCTGTTTCCACAGATTAATTTAGTCTATACAGGTGGTAAAACAGTGCCCATCACTGTGGCATGAAAACACCATTCAGAATTTAGGACACCAAAGAAGAAAATGAAGGTCTATAAATCATGTTTCTTTCTCTGCCTTGTAGGTAGCTATTAAAAAGGAGTAAGCTCTGTATAATTACACTGCAATAGCATCATAACTACTTACATATTATACATATATATACTTACACCATAACTGCTTACTATTTACAGTCACTCTCTAATAACAGATAACCCACATACTTTTTCTTCCAGTGATTAGCCAAGTGGGCACAAACCCAATTTGAGTCCTGCTTTTACAGCTCGGTTCAGTCTCTTTGCCCCATTATTACACCGGTGCTAACAGCGGCCTCAGACTGTCAATATCTTCCCTGCCACGGCTTACACTGGTAGTTGTTATTATATCAGACCATGAAAATTGATGGTGATAACACACTCTCTAGGAAGGCTCTATACATGTCAGTTATTCAAAATATGTCTCGTTAAATAAATATTTACAAGACTTTTGTTATTTAGCTTATAAACTGTTTGGACTGAGGAAGCTTTTGAGCTGTTGAAGAGCGTTCCAAAGAGTTACTGCAGATTAATCCATGTAAACCACACCAGTGTGCTAAAAATTGCTATGGTGGTTCCTAACTGCCAAGCCTATATCCTCCCAGCCTAAGAAATACAGGACATATTTTCCTTTGTAATAAAATCTCTCAATAAAAGCAATAAAAAAATACTAGTCCAGAACATGTGATTATCCTGGGGGGATGGAGGGGAATCATACCCATGGGATGACGGGGAAGTTGGCTCATTCTTGCAGCTGGGAGAATGGATAAGGGTTTGGATTATCTGAGCTACAGAAATAGGGGGAACCCTTAAAGCGAAAGAGGGAAGAGGAAAGCTACCCAGTTAATAGTCTAGTAATAATAGCTATTCAGTTAATAGCATAGTAATAATTCAACAATAATCAGTCATCCCCAAAGCAGGTTTAATTTCATCCTGGTGAAAGCCAAAGGACACAACCAAGAAAACAAAAGTAAGGGGGAAAAATAGCCAGTTCTGTTTCTTAGCTTAGATGTCCCTGCCTTTCCAAGACCCCCAGATCAGTGCTGTACAAGCATTTTGAAATAGCCAAACCAATGAGGCTACATAAGGCAGTAACGATGAGACTCTAGGAGGGCAGACTCTTTTTCGCTCCTAAAGATTTCTTCTTGCAAGCCAAGTTTCCTGGCGTAAAACCCAGAGAGCAGGGATGTTTTCCATGCTTGCAGGGTCAGGCTTGTGAGTGTGTGTGTGCCTCTAGGTTTCACACTGTGCCTCAAGCAGAGTCATCCAAGAAGCGGCACTGCTTTATGCAGTGCTGGATGGCTCTGGAATGCTGGCTTTCCACGAGAGGGAGCAACTCACCAGCACAAAAACCCCCTTTTCCCAGACCAACCACCAAATTCACTTGGAGCTCTCAATTTACACAGCTGACAGCAGCCTTGATTTTTATCAGTTCTACTAGATTTGAGAATCATATACCCATTACTGATTTTTCATGCCTAAAGTCACACTGGCTGTGTGTGTATTTATGCATATCAAGGGAGAGTTAAAATGGACATCACTCATTTAGAGAAGTGATCCCTTCAATAAAAAGGAAACATTCCTATTTCCAGCTTTGCAACAGCTGCTGGGCTAATTATTAGGATGCAAAAATGATGGATTTACCAAAGCAATCAACTGAAGGCTTATTCTGTTGGTGCTGAGTGGAGGGGGCCTCAGTGCTGTTGGGGAATTGAAGCTGGGAGGGAGGTAATTCTAGAGTTGCCTGAAGTGTGCTACCCATGGAAGGTACTGGCTGCTATTCAAGCTTCCTTTCCCTGCATCCACCCCTAACAGGAGAATCGGGAAGCAGAAACAGCTGTCAAAAGGGGTTCAATGTTATTGATAAGCCCTTTGTGTCAACTGAAGCCCCTCCACTGGCAAGTCCAAACAAAACATCTCAAAATCTGCGTATCGGTGGAAAAACATGTTGGGCCGCATGTGGAATAAAGCTACAAGGAGTAAGTGCGAGTGTAACAAGTCACAGTTGATTTTTACAAATGACTGTGCAATCCACAGAGGAAATCCCCCAAGGGATATGAAGTTGTAGTGCTGATCCCTTCCCCTCCTCATGCCCCCTCCTTCCCCTGCCAGCAGCCACTGCAGCTCTTCTCCAATTTACAACTCAGCTCTGCCAGACCTGGCTTTTCCCAGATTTCCCACTTTTTTTGTGTCTTCTTTCATTAGGAAAGATATCTTGTTTTCTTCTTTTGGACTGTTGCACTTTAAGCATGCACATAGAACTGCAGGAGAAGGGGACACGATTTCTTTGCTACTGCCCACTCTCCATTTACAGGGCACTGGATGGGCAGCATGAGCACAGCTGGAGTAAGGTTTGGTCCCAAGTTTAGATTCTTGTCAAGAGTTTCATTCCTCTTCCTGGCTTGATGGGCTCAGGTTTGAAAGTCACAGCTAAGGCCTGTGCTGGAATCCAGAAACCTGGCTTGCATTTGCACTTCTACATTTTCTTTTTTAGCAGAGAGATTATTACCTTGTTCCTCCTGTGGCTTTTTCTTGTCTTGCCTCCAAGGTAGAAAAGGTTGATATGGCACAGAGCCAAACAAAAGCTGACAAAGTTTCTGATGCTGGTTTCTTTGTTATAGTGAAAAATAGGCCAGTTAATGGCACCAGTGAACTTGGGACGTTATAGGACATATTCAGTGCAGATGGATTTGGTGCAGGCTTCTGCAAAACGAATCTTTCTCCTCAAAACAACTGGAAGCTGCACTGATTTGGAAAAGGTAACTTTCCTCCACAAGTAATGTTCATTTCTATATAATCTCACCCCGACCCAATCTAAGGTCAGTGCAAATGTGAAAATACATAAGAAAGTGTATTAGAACATTTGGTTCCTACTGGAAAGAATAGCTCTGTTGTCTCCCAAGAGGAACTAGAGATGTGAAACTCTTGGTCCTATTATTTTGCATATGACATTTTCTCAAACTGTTGCTTTCAGGGAAACAGAGTTGTGATGTTTAAACCGAGAGCCAAGCTCTGTGTTAATGCAAAACTTATTTTACATCCTTTGGACTTAATAGCTATCTTTCAGCATCCATGATTCTGGGCTGCAAAGTCCTAACAGGCATCTGGGGACAATCCCAGCCCTGTGCGTGTCTGTGCATTAGGGGTCACAAGGCATGTCCAATACATTAAGACCATGACGGTTACAGCCCAGCTACGTAGGTTTGACTCCAGCTCAAGCTACAACAACAACAGCTCTTCAAGTCTGGAGTTTAATCACTGGTGTGTCAGCCAGGACAGCAGTCGTCACCTTGCCAGCAGTGGAAATCATGTGTCCTTTTATTCTGTTGCTTATTTTTATCCTTCTTTCAACACTGCAGTATATGGCAGCACAATACGTTTGCAGTGCAAATGATGGTCTCTGGTAAGCAGACTGATGCAATCCAAATACATTTGACACCTTTTATCCTGCACAGTGTCAAGTCCCAATGAGATTTGTCATGTGAAAAGTAATTTATGAATCCTCCTTGTTATTTTACGTATCAAGAACCATTCATAAGATTCACGCTATGGGATAAGCTTAACTGGATTCCCACAGCATAGGATTGGGATCTAAAATAAGGGCTGGAAATGTCTGGCCTTCAGCTTGTGTTGAGATGATATGACTCAATCAGTAATTGATTCTGATGAAGTAATACCCCTTCAGAAACAGACATACCAAAAGAAGGACCAGAAGAAGAGATTGTGTATGTAATTGAAACTGTTCTTGTTTCCTGATTCACAGTCATCTGCACCAAAGACTGCTAGAAGAAGCCATGATACTTAACTAGGTTTAGATCCCATGTCATTGAAGTGGTTTTAGGGAGAAAAAAGTGGATGCTGAGGACAGTATATCTAAAATGTATATACTGAGTATCAAAGTAATGCACCAATTAATTCAGTCAGCTGCTGAAATATTTGCATTAACCATAGCTCTCACCAGGAGGACATATCCCCCACTGTCAGCAACTCAGTGAGTTTCAGGGCAATCTCTATAATCTTCAAGACCTCCCCACTTAGAGACCAGTAAGTGCAGTTTCTCCCTTTCACAGACAGTGCTAGCTTATGACTTGTTCACAGCCACAGAGGTCAATACTAGAGATGAGACTCCAGCTGGTGGACTAATCCTACAGTACTTCAGGAATTTCAGGTTTTAGAAGAGCCTCAGTGAAGCTCCTGTCATAGTTCCTTGATCCAATGTCCAACCTCTCAAATTAAATTTTCTATATTAAAGGCCCCAGGACTTGTATTCGTCATAGGTGTAGCTGATTCTTTGTCTCTTCAAAAGCAGCCACAACATCTCTTCCAACAAGAAGAAACAAAAAGACTTAACTCTGCTTTATCTTATGAAATATGAAGGTCATCTGGGAGAGGCCTCTGTTTACCCTCAGGAAGGTACCACCATCACAAATCTGACCAGACATCTGTGAGATGCTGAGAGAGGGAAAGGATTTCTTACGCTTTATCCCACTCTACAGTTCCTACCAACTCCAAGCCCATCTCAGGAAAAGGAACAGCCTTTAGAAATGCCTAAAAGAAACTAGTGACATGCTAACATATTTTCACATGTGCACTTGCCCCATTTTTATTGTGTTTCCAATTATCACTATCAGAGAGACAAGATACTGGACACATGATCTTACTGGTAGACATCTTCTTAGACTATTAGGAATTTTATAGTAAATGAGTGGCCTTTTTTCTGCTCTAAATTAATTTTTTTCTGTTTTGGAACATTTAACCAGAAAAAACAAATGCAATAGGAGGTAATGAGGGGTATTTGTGATGCCAAACAAATGACATAAACCTTCCCCCTTCCCCT
>JANHGB010037194.1:9163-21090 GCA_026283785.1 Coracopsis vasa | reverse complement strand
GGAAGGTACTTGAGAGCGTTAATGAAGTCACATTGATGCCTAAGGTGTGGCCTGGACTATGCATGTTACCATGTGTATCAGCCAGGACTGACACTGCTCCATACATTAGGGATTGTCCCAGATGCCGTGCCACAAGTCTAGATGCTGTGTAAGTGCAGTGGCTGTGTTTCTATCCCTTCTCCAGCATCTGAGGCAGTCTGTGATGCTCCTGTCCCTAGCAGGGATGCTCAGATGTCTGGAATTGCTTTTTCTGATCTTCTCTTTGTCCAGTGCTTTTCTGTGTGCAGGCATGAAAAGGAGCTGCCAGGTCATGGGCAGGCTCCTGCTGTTGTTTCTCACTCAGCTGTAAGTGCTGAGCCCAGAGGAATGCTGAACAAAGGTCTGTTCCATGCCCTTCCTGTTCTTGACATCCTATCCTATCTGCATCCTATTGCAAGCTTAACTATCCTGCAAGTTCTTGTTCCTTCTGCATTAGCACCATGCTTTACCTCTTTGCCATAAATAGGATGTAGGAAGAGCTAGCCCGTGAGGATGAACACCGCTGGCAGACACCAGGTTCACTGTTGTCCTTTGCCTTGATGTGGGGATTCTGTCAAGTGTGAAGAACCTGTCATGCTGTGCTTCCTGTCGCTATGAGGTTGTAGCTGAGTGTGCCTGTGAGCTATTGGGTTTGTAAGTCTATGTTGCTGTGTGCCTTATGGCATCTGTTTGATTAGAACATGGTAGTTGAGCCAGGAACAGTGCTAGGCTCCTGGTGGCCTCAGTGGGTTTGTGCAAGTTCTTGCCAAGTCAGGTGTTCAGCATTTGCAGTGACATTACTTGGTTTTAGAGGTCTTACCCATCAGCTGAACCTCCTTACTGTGCCTCAGGCAATGTTGGCACTCCTGCTTTTGACTGGCTGTCCTCCCCTGGCTTTATGTGTGAAAAGCTTATGAAACCCTATGAGCAGTGATAAGAAACCATAGTTGCGTGTGGTTTAGGGGTTTGGTTCATTTCTAATGAATGCTGAAAGGTTATCTTTTCTGAGTTTTTGTTTTCCTGTGTGTTGGAGAGTTGCTGCAGATGCTCTTGAGAGGGTAAGAGATGTGGCGTATTGCATTGTTTGAACTTGTGCTGGGATCTCCTTGTTCTCAGGAGCAGAACTCGCTTAACCTCTACATACCCTCAGTTGATGAGGTGCCTGTGCATTGGGAACTGTGGCTCAACCAGTGAGGTGTTGGAGTTAGCTGAGAAACGGCAGTGACTTCATAACTAATGTTATAAACCCTTTGGATCAGCTCTGTGTAAGGAATTTGCATGAGTATAGTTAGGACTGGTTTGTTTGCTGATTCAGCTGAACCAGTACAGGAGGTTTGGAAACCATTCTTCTTGTGTCAGAATAGCTTATTTTGGGTCAAGTAAACACATAGAACTGGTTTGTGTTTCTGCAAAAAGGAGCAGGGTGTTAATTTTGCCTTATTTTATGAAGACAAGTGAAAAAGTATCTTCTACTGGACCCTACTGAGTGTCCTGCAGGTGAGATGGTGAGTTTAGCTTATTAGTTACCTGGTCACTCCATGCTGCACACCATGAGAAACCATGCCTTACTTATGTGCAAAGCATTTAAAAACAACTGGGTAACTGCTTCCAACTTGCTTTGCATGGTGGAAATCAACACAGGAATCCACCAGGAGGTGATGGAGACTTTACGTCAGACTGCAAAGACCTAAAAGGAGTGGAGTCTTTCCTAATAAGTGCAAATGATGGTTTGTTAATGGTATAATGATGGTTTCAATACTGAATTGAAGTTGGGTGAAATAAAAGCACTTCCTTATGGATACACACACATTACTGTTGAGTAAGTTGGGGGTGTAAGGTTTAATGGCACTCAGTATGGCTGCTGCTTTAACTGTGCCCCCATTTGCCTTGAAGTAGAACAGAGCTAATCTTCCTTATCTAGTGAGGTAGGTGATGCTGAGTGTTTAGCTTGGACAGTTACAGTGCAACACACAATGTGCAAGGTTTGCCTTGCTGTAACTTGTTTGTCAGTCCCTGCCACAAAAGAGATTTGGAAAACATACAGGAGATACTTTACCTATATAAAGTCTAATGCTTCATGATCTCCTGTGGTGCCTCTCTGATGTGACAAGCTGCTGTGTTTGACAGAAGTGTCTTGGCAGTTTGGGCCCAGAGCTCTGAATAGCAAAACAAGAAAACATCTGGTTTTGGAAGGAGTGGAAGAATAATTAGTTGCATAACCACTAATATGTAATAATATGTATAGTGAGCTCAACTAAGTACCAGAAATGTAGAGATGTTCTACTGTTGTCTTGTAATGAGCCACTACCTATGTGGCTGAGGCTGCATTTGAGTTGCTTGTCCTAATACCTGTCAAAATGCAGCTCACTCTTTTTGCATCTCTTTCCTAAGATGTGCTAATGCTCTGTGTGCTGGTATGTGCTGTGGTTTGTCTATGCTAAAAGTATGTTGTTGAGTGATGAAGTTCCTGCTTATTTCAGAGGACATTGTCCTAATTGGGGGTTTAAAGTGAGCTGAAGCTGCCAGGGAAACAATTGCTTTGATCTTGAAAGAAAAGGTGATGTTATTGATGAAGTGGCAGGGTAGAAGTAGGTTAAATTTAATGTGCTGGTTCTCTTTTTGTAGCAAGTCACTTAACTTTTAGCTGTAGGTCTACCTCAGTGTGGCTCTAGTTCGCAAGTGGAGCAGATGTTGGGTGCTCTTGGACTGGGGGCATGTTCTTGTGTGTTTGGTTAGTTGGAGCCTCTTTTATTTGTACCATAGAAATTCCAGCAATTGCAAGTTGAGAGCATGTTTGGAAATTGAACCACTGTTTTAACTACACAGCTGAGTGAAGATGTGGAGCGAGCATCTGAAAACCCAACAGATGAGAGAGAAGGAGAGATGGAAGTGCATGAAGATGCCAGCTCTGTTATTTTACCAGGTGAGACCTATTGACTCAGAAATTACCCATTTTAAGTGCCTGATAAGCTGTTCCTGTGTGTGGATTTGGTTGTGGTTTGTTCATTTATCTTTCTTATTGTACTTCTGAAAGCAAACAAACCACTAAAATAGTTATTTGGGGGAATAAACCACTAAATTACTTATTTGTGGAATAAGCACTGATGGAAAGCCCAGGAGTTTTTCCAAGGATTAAGATGAGAACATTTCTTCATCGTGAACTATGCTCAGTCAAAGAAGATGGAGTGCATCTGGTTTTGAGCTAGCTCAGTATGTCGTCTTCCTTTATGCTGTATCTTACCTGAGTTGCAGTGGATTGCAAGTAAAGTCTGTGCCAGGTTCACATGAGGAAGATGTGATATTGAGCAGATGTGCTTTTACATAGATTTTAGTTAGACTGTTCAGACCTGCTTTGGAGGGTGCAGGCAGTGCTAAGTGGATTGAAGGCAGCTCAGGTGTAGGCATTAAGATAAGCCAAGCTGCAGTGAGTATTGTCTAAATGGGTTACAGCTGTTCAAGACATACTTGTTTCCATAGTGTGATTTTATGCATATTAGTGTCCTAATTTCCTTGGCTGTGATCTCTTGGGAATGCATCTGTGACTATGGTAAGAGGTTATGTGTTCAATAGGATTTACTAAAAGGCTGGTGTTTGCCGTGGTAAAGAACAAACACCAAACCATGCTATTACAGTTGAAGGGCAGAACGTGGCAGGGCCTGACTCATTAAATTACACTACACAGAAGAACCAGCATAAAATACGCCTACTTATCTACTTTTATATGTTGAGTTTTAATGCTTATGGTCAAAACATGGTGTGTAAATCAGGGGCACATGAGCATTTTCCTTAAAAGTATTGGCAAAAGAAACAGTGAATGCAAGGAGTATGGGGAAAGCAATGTCTGTGTACAAGTGAAACCAGTGTGAAGATCCTCAGAGATTAAGCTTGGAGGACAAGGAAGCTGTGGGAGAATTGGAAATATCCTGTTGTGAAACTCTCTGTAGTACACACAGGTTGTGAACGAGAGGGTAACAAATATCTAGTGACTTCTGCTGTGGTGGAGATGCAGTGCAGATAGCTGTGGATATAGATAGCACTGCAATATTAAATCTTTCTGTTGATGCGTATGCTGCATGTGTAAGAGTCACTTCAGACAGGGAGGGGGAAAAAGGAGGTACTTTTTCTAGGAGGAAAGATTGACTATCAACAGACTCTTTTTTTTTCCCTTGTGAACTTTGAACTTTGCTTCTGAGTTGAAAACAACCCTTGTTTCCTGCCGTGTCCTGAAGCACAGTGCCAAATTCAGCTAGTGAAAAAGAGACACAATCTGTGAATGATTATAGCTCATGCTTGAGAAGGAAGCATCTGTCTCATCATCAAAACCAGCAATAGTTGTAGTGTTTTTTTTAAATCAAGCCAAATTTGAGGGTTACTTTCCTTGAGTGATTGATCTCTAAATGAACACTTCATAAAGTCAGCCCAAGTATCTGTATTTTAAAGTCCTAATCCATATTCTGTTTGGTTCCAGACAGTGAACTGGGGACCACTGCCCCTTCTTTGCGTTTCAGCAAGACCTGCCTAAAGAATGTTTTTTCAGTAATTCTCCTGTTTATTTATCTGCTGCTCATGGCTGTAGCTGTGTTCCTTGTCTACCAAACCATCAGTGACTTCAGGGAGAAGCTCAAGCACCCGGTGATGTCTGTCTCTTACAAGGAAGTGTCCTTGTATGATGCGCCTGGTAAGAGGGGTAACAAACAAAATGGGTTATGCTGTTGTTCACATTTATCTTAGATGCCTTTAAATGTTTGGTGTTGATTCTCCAGAGTGGTTCTAATGGTTTGAGCCAGGTCTTTCACTTCCCTGTGTTTTTTAATCTCTGTTGTGTTGACTTTGCACTGAAATGTTAATATTGTATGGGAGATTTTGGGCGCTTTCATCGAATCATAGAATGGTTTGGGTTGGAAAGGACCTTAAGATCATCCAGTTCCAATCCCCTGCCATGGGCAGGGACACCTCACACTAGAGCAGGTTGCCCAAGGCTCTGTCCAGTGTGACCTCAAACACTGCCAGGGATAGAGCATTTACCACTTCTTTGGGGTGGAGTGTTAGGTAACATCTGATAGATAAAAAGTGTTTTCAGACTCTAGAATGAGTCTTCTTTTAGAGAAAGGAGGTAATTCCTTATGGAGATAGTCCCAGACTTGTATTGTTCACACAGGGTGGCACGTAGGATGTGTATCACGACCTTAGTGCTTCACTGGACAGTGAGATGTCCAGTGAGTTGGTTCTCAAACCAACCACAGAATAACCACAGTGCCACTTTCTGCTTCTGTTGTGCATTGTTTACAACTTGGTATTACATCAGTAGGCAGCGCAAGTGGGATGTGACTGCAGGGAACAATGTTGGCATCAAAATGCAGTGTGGCATCAGAAAACTGGGTTGAAGCTCACAGGAGGGATTACGCCACAGGAGCATTTGGGAATAATGAGTTCTATTGTTATTATCTTTGTAAATTATCCAGTAACCATTCATAAATAGAGCTGTGGTAGCAAGTGCAGCTCAAACAGTTTCAGGGCAGTTTCCAGTTTAAAAATCACACTTTCCTTTGAAGTGATACCACATTTTGCAGATGTAATTGTGGCTGAAAGGTGTTTCGAGTTGTTGCCATATTCCTGTGGTTGTTTTTGTATATGGTCAGTTAGGCTCAGCTCTGTAAATAGATCCTTGCGTTCAGATCATACGGATCTGACTGTAAGAGTAGGCTCCCCACCACCTCCCCTTTTGTTTTTGCTCATGTGAGGCTTTCATACAGCAACAGGAAGCAAATGTCGCTTAAAGCAATAGAGCAACATGCATATAAATCCAAAAAGTATTGTCAGGGGTCCCTACCAGACAGGTCACCTCAGTTATGTGGATTAATCACATCTAATACCTCAAATCACAGGGTTTTTTTGGTAGTTGGTCTGGATTATCTTCAGGCAAGCTTGTTTCCAATAATCATAGAATAATTAGGGTTGGAAAGGACCTTAAGATCATACAGTTCCAACCCCCCTGCCATGGGCAGGGATACCTCCCACTAAACCATGTCACCCAAGGCTCTGTCCAACCTGGCCTTGAACTCCGCCAGGCCAAGTGTTGTAATATACATTGTAATATCCATTACAACAAGCAGGACATAAGAGTTAGCAAGCATGGAAACATGACAACATTAGACAGGTAGACCTTCCCAAGAATGACAATACAAAGAGCCACATCCTTAAACTTTACTAATATACTCAAACTGGCACAACCTAGAACAGCAATTAGATCTTTGGCTTACCCTCTTGTGTAGTTGACCCATCCATACCAGCACACCAGTCAGCAGAGCACAAAGCAGAGGTTTGTCCTGCTTCTTTCTCAGACCTTAAGCTCCACAAAGCCCCTCTCGGATTTGTTGTGAGAGATTGTGAGTGTTCATGCATAAACTTCTTTTTATATGTGAATTAGTAATGTTGAATATACATGACTTAAAACTATCAAACTGTTATAAACACATTAATGGAACAGTGTAGACAAGTTAACATATTTACCTCGTGTGGATTGGTGTAGCCCAAAAGTAGATTTGCTGCTTTAATATCACCATGAACATACTCATTTTCATGTATATATTCCAAAGTATCCAACTAGAAAAGGATTTAGAACAGAAAAGAAAACATCATCATCATCTTCTCCACTCTGTCCCCAACCTCACCACCAAATATTTCTCACACAGTGAAATCAAGGCTACACAGACTGAGCTGGCAAACTGGTTTTGTGTTAGAGCACAAGGACTACCCACTCTGTCCACAGGGTCTGTTCCCACCAGACACAGAGGTGTACGGCAAATCAAAAACAAGCCGCGCTTTGCCATGAGGTATCCCTCTGTAACTACAAGTACCAGCTTAAGGTCACAAAGCAAGAATGAATCTAGTACTTTATAAACACTGGAGGAAATTCTGAGAACACAAAGCACTCAAAAAGAACATATTCAATCAAACCTGAATGTTTATAACATATTTGATCCTGACAGTTATTCTGTGACCTGCATTTCACGTCACCATCCCCCTGCATCATCACCATCCTCTTTCAGCTCTTTACTGAGATACAAAATAGCTCTAATTGTTATTCAAAAACATGTTTGCACTTCGAAACTCACGCAAAGAGCATTCTAATCCTGGTGTCTCGAAGGTACAAAGACTGTTACAAGTTTGTCAACTATGTGGCTACAAAAGCCTTTCACTTTTTTTTAATAATTATTATTATTCAGGTTAAAAGGAAACTTTGGAGGTGTCCAGCTTAAACCCCCTGCTTCAAGCAGGACTAATGTAAGTTAGATCAGGCTGTAAAAGAGATTTAGGGAGCCAAGTTTTAAAGTCCCCAAGGGGGGACATTTCACAGCCTCTGGGAAGCATGTTCCAGCGTTAAGACACTCATTCTGTAAAAACTTATCCTTATACTCAGATTAAAAACAAGAACATACATAGCATTTAAACATACTTCATTCTAAACTCAAGAGTCACCTAAAGGAACAATATGAGACAGATAATTTTCCAGTTGAACTCAGCAAGTTCAAGACACAGCAATTTCCCCTCTCTCTGTACATACCATTCGTGCCCCAAGTTGCAGAACAGTCTCCTTTTTAAATCTGCTTCCACAACCTTCAAAGATTCGCTGAAGGTCTTGCCCCAGTCTTTCCATGACCATGAATCTATAGCTGCCAGGAAACATACAGGAGGGAGGAATCCTTTAAGACAGTACTGCAAGTTTGTGTCAAATTGAAAGGACTTATCTCCATTTTCTTGAAAATGGATCTTCAATCAATTTGAGGCTTAATTACAATTCATCTTTTATTACCTTTTTCCCTCGTACTCAGCCAAGCCTGATCCCCAAAACACTGGAATTCCTAAACATCTTATTTTTTTGAGATTCATCCATTTTCTTACTGTAATAATAATAAAGAGATAACATTGGGTTAAAGAAAGCTGAAGAATTCTAGGTTTGGAGTGAGGTTTTCATGCTGGTTTTGTTTTAGCTATCAAGCCAAGACATTGAATGAAACAATGAAACAAGTAATGATTTGGCAGTTTGTGTAGCAAACAAGTCAGCCCATAACTTTAAAGTTCTCTGCATTCTGCAAAACAAGAAGCAGTTTTTGTTCTATCAGTGTGGTACTTGGTTCCCTTAGAAGACAGATAAACAATTATCAATAGCTGGAGAAATAATTCCTTCAGAAACTCTGCTTCATTCAATACACAATGATTCAAGGTATCAGAAGTGCTTATGTCTACCAGCAAGCTAAGTTATCTAAAGTCTTTTGGACATTTCCTGTGAATCAATCACATCCATGCTTAAGTGTGTGCAGAATCAAGTGCCTTGATTACTACTAAATCCTGTGATGATTACACACACTCTTAGCTCTGCACGTGGAAATAGTTACTAGCAGAAATATACTCAGCAATTAGTCCATGTAGTACCTCTGTTCTAAGGCTGGCCTCTCTCTTGAGTCCATTCATCGTGCACTCTGAAGTGAGCACAGAATACATTTGGCACGCTTCTACTCTCCCTTCTGATCAGAAAGGAGAAGGATAACATCCAAGCAAAGAAATATAACAGCAATCGAAAATTATTACAGCACCAACAGTATTAGGTCAGTGGATACGAAATGAGTTCACTATCAACAACAGTTCTTACTAGAAGTAGTTAAACCCAAACTTGCTCTTAAATCTACCGGAATCAGAACTGATGTATTACTTACTCTGTTCTTGTTTTGCAGCCCTCTGGTAAAATTTCAGTTCAGAAAATAAGGGGCCATTTTCAAGATATTCCTATTGAGAAATAAGTAAATTCAGTATCATAAAACACATTAGAAAGGCAACCGTTTCTCAAGAAAAATGTATGAGAAAATCAAGAGAACAAAACCTCCTTTTTTCTCCCACCTCCCATACATCATGCCATCTGAGATGTCATTTTAGTAAGTTGTTTGGCCACACATTTTCTTAAACAACTCAGATTCAGGAATTAAGACACTATTCTCAGAAATACAGTAAATGAGGTGTGTTTAAGTTCATATCCTGATTTTCCTTACTAAACTGTTGGGGGCAGTAATCGAGGAAAGGAAAGAATCAAGTCAAGGAAACATTGTGTGTCATAGAAATGTCAAAAATATCCCCAAGCAGGGAAAGTAATTCAAGATATAAAAACCAAAAAGCACAAGCATGCAGTACAGACCCAATACTGACAGTAAGGATAGACAATAAAGAACTGTGTGCACAAGTTAATAATTTAGTAATGAGATCTACACATTACCACTTTAATTACATGCACTGCATCATCTTCTACAGGAACATGAGTATGAGGGGAAGCTGCAAAATGAGAAAGAGAAAGGATCAAGTTGTATGCAACAAAATATGATTACAAATAAAAACCAAGCTAACACTGGTGACCAACAAAATACATGATAAAGATACCCAACATTTAGTCTGAATTCCTGCTTTTAGAGGTCAGAGGTTTGTAAAGTTCAAAGAGAACCAAAACTAATCCCACACACACACATGGAAGTTTTAATCAACAAGTACAGAGGCAATTTTAACCCACATTTTCAGAACTCTCTCCCTAGATGCTAATTAAGGAGTAAGCAGGATGTGTCCACTACAAGTTTGCACCACAATGAGGTATTCCATTATTACACACTATGTTGAAGTCATTCCAGTCAATTGGATAACCTCTGTATTTAGGTGCTGTCAATTCACTGTCGTGACAAAGACACCACTTAAAAGTTGTGACCTACATTATGCTTCTAGACAGGACTGTCTGCTTTCCTCTATTACAAATTAATTTGGCCCTAGAACTGTGATTTCTATTCTGACATTATTTAGACACTGGCCTAAGTTAGGGATAGCACAGCCACCACCTGTCTAAAGTGGAGACAAGGGATTGTGCCTCTAACTGCAAGTACAGATTTCAAAACAATAATTGACCACATGTGCCAATTACAGCCCAGGAGACAGAACCTCTCTGCACAGACAATGCAATCCTATTTTCTTCTGACCCTGAGAGAACTATCAGTTCTCTCTGATACTACTGAAGCCACATGGAGCTACACTGGGATTAAAATTTAATGAGACTAAATCATCTTTTAGAATCATCACTGAAAAGAAAACTAAAAAAGAATACAGTTCCTAGGAAATAAATGTCCCTTTCAAACTTCTTGTAATGATCAAATACCAACAACAGCCCAGGTGTGAAACACTTCAACTATCAGCACACACAAAAATAGACTCCTTTTATCCGCATAATAAAAATCAAGTAAACTTGGATCTCATCAAACCATTGAAGCTTATATTTTTTGGTGGTGAAGGCATAAAAATATTTTGAACAGACTCCTTCATCTGCCATCTTCCTTTAATTCTATTTGGCAACTGGGTTGAATCTGGCAGCATATACACCCCAAACACCCATAGGGTCCCCACTGCTTTCTGCTTGACACTCCCCTGCATGAATGCTTCTGTACTAGTAACACATTAAGATAATATAAACATATCCTAAACCAGCAGCTCTGGAAGGTGTGAATTATCCATGAACTGGAACAAGAAGTGGTCACAGTCAAAAGACAATTTAAAACTATCATACAACCAGGAAGGAAGTTTTGGTGAACTTTATTCTTACCATATTGGAACTAGATGATCTTAAGGTCCTTTCCAACCCTATTCTATGATTATTGTACTGAACTGGGAATTAAGACACAAGTGCTGGAGTCTCTCTGACACACACAGACTATGTGTTAACAGCTGAAGACGTTAGTTTAAAGGAACACATCCCATGTGTTTTCATGCTATTCAACAGCATCACATTACCCAAACAATTAGATGTGCTCCCTGACACAGATCAGAAAAGAACCTGTGTATAAGAAGATGCATTTTAATACCAAATTACTTAACAGAGGTTTGATAGGTATAGAGAAGAATCAAATTTAAATGCATTTGAAAGAGTCTGATCTAACTTCCCTGTAGACATCCTGACATTTTCTAAAGAGAAGCCTCATTCATGGTAATCTGGAACACAGAGAAACAGCTGTCAGGGTAATGAAGAAGTGCAATTAACAGGAGGTAGCCCAGCAAAAGGGCCTGACCCCCATGGTTCTTCCGCTCTGCCAGCATGGACGGGTTTTGGAGTTATACTGAAAGAACATCCTGAAGAAAAATACAACCAAAATTAACTGGCAGTCATTACAATGTGAAAAGGGAGAAAAGTCAGGCAAAGCTCAAGAAGATCCAGGAACAGATGCTCCTCAAAATGAGTAACATGACATTCAAATCTACAAAAGGAGAAATTGTATTACTGGGTTTACCACACATCCATGAAACAAGGTGTAACATTCGCAATGAATAACACTCTAAACTTCCCACAGATAAGGCTGCGACAATTAATCTCATACATACAGCTAAGCAGGAGCTGCATGTGTACCTTGTGTTACATTATTTTAATTAACCATTCAGATATCAGGCAGCTCAGAAATAAGAAAGACTATTTTTTTTTATGTCCATAAATAAACATAAATAGTTTTTAAAAAATTGTCTCATTACTATGTATAGTTACTTAACAGACTGGAAAGGCTCCCAAGGTTTAACAAACAGTCTGATTACATACCTCATAGACCACCACCACATACTCTCCTGCGAGTTTAGCTCATAGTTAATTACTGTACACTCGTAATTAGCCATGTGCTAGCCTCGTTCTATGTGGTAGCACATGGCTATTTATAATATTACAAGCAGTTAAATGCTAGACTGCAGGACAGTAAGCAGAGACCCTGTAGGAGAGCAATGCTGATAGGCAGGAGGTCTCTGATGGCATATAAGTACATATATAGAGTACTAGGAGCACTATATGGCAACATTATGTTTGCAAAGGATATCTTGAAATAGCATAACAAGTGTAAGAGTTCCCAGTT
>JANHGB010037191.1:0-61720 GCA_026283785.1 Coracopsis vasa | reverse complement strand
CAGGTGTCCTGTCTCTGCTTCCTCCCGGCTTCCCCTCCTCCCTGGCAGAGCATGAGACTCAGAAAGTCCTTGGTCAGGCTAAACATTACTAAGCCACGACTAAAAACATCAGTGTTATCAGCGCTGTTCCCAGTCCGAAAGTCAAAACCAGAGCACTGCACCAGCTACTAAGGAGAAAAATGACTGCTACTGCTGGACCCAGGACAGTTTAGTACGAATCATTATTTTGTGTAATTAAGTGTTTGGTTACTTATTTTCCCCAGTATTTCTCTAAGACAGGATAAGTGGTGTATTGAATGGAGTTGTCCTGTGAGCCACAAGACAATAGATAAAAAAGATTTTGTTAACTTTCTCTTTCAAAAATATTCTCATAACTTGTGGTTGGCTTTCACAATCCCTCAACACCCTCAGCTGAGAAAAAGCATGCTAGGGTCTGCAAAATCTTGTGGTCTTGGAACTGCAGAATCCAGGGTTTTTCAAAGCATGTTGATTGGCTGTCCTCTCCAGAATGTTTTGTCTCATCTGCTACTTTAAAGTGAGGCTAGAGTGTTGCACGCTTGAAGAGTTATGACCACAAGAACCTGTGGTCATTTTGGTTGGCAGTGCAGAAAAAGGTGAATGTGAGTGAATCCTATTATCAGATGTTGAAATGATACCGAATAATTCAGTAGTTTTGATTCTTCTACCACACTAGTCAGGTTTGTGTTTTCACTGCCAATTTTGAGGTAGTGAAATGATCTAAACTTTGGAGGAGAAGAAAATTTCAGAATAGCTTCATGTAGTTTTCAAGTAAATTTAAAACTTCTATTCCGTTTGTGGCTTTTTACAGCTGCAATGCATGTTACATGTAATTAAATACACTATATATCATTAGAAACATTGTAGATGGCAAGTATTTACCATGAAATTTGCTACTAGATGAACAAACATATTGTGTTGGGTCTCACTGGGATGTAGTTAACTTACATAAATTAAGAATTAATATAAATGTATGTTGAATCGTTGGAATTTCTGAGATGTAGATTTTTTTTTTAAACCTGTTTTCATTTTGAGCGTGTTGGGTTTATGATGGTTATGTCAATGTTTATCTTCAGACATTAAATAAGTATATCTTTAGACTGATGATTATGGTATAAATAAAAGCATATTTTGCTGTTAAAGTAGAGGTACCTACTTTACAGCACTGAGTTACCATGAGTTAAAGATTAAGATTTAATCCCACTGCTGTTAATTGGGCTAATCTTTGTTCTACATACGCTGAAAACCAGAGAAAGATTGTGAAACCTTTTTCAAATAATGCTCAAAATAGCAAAAAAAAAAAAAGAGTAGTTGCTTGGTGCATGCTAAAAATTGGAAAAGGTTCCTTGGTGCAAACCACCAGAACATTGTCAATACTTCTGGTGGTTAGTCAGAATTTTATTTGTAATTTTAATACAGTCTGCTATTTGTAGAGAAACTAATCTAATCTTACTTAATTTGGAAAAAAAGATTTTATGTAGTAATGCAATATGCTATTCCTTTGGTTTTAAATTCACAGAATACCTGTTGCTGGCAGTTTCTGTCAGAAAGCTTATGTCATCACCCCTGAAAAAAGCCTCCTCCTTCTAGGGGTAGGACGCATGTACTAAAAAGTACAGACTTGTGTGTAAAAGATACTGTGGAGAAAAAGCAGAAAATACGTTTTTCTGTTTGAATCAGATGCTCAAATGATGGCATATTTCCATTTTATACAGTGCATGAATTCTCTGCCTTCTGGAAGGTGAGAAGAATTGTTGAATACAGTGGCAGATCAACTTTTTTCTATTTCAGTGCATTAAAAAATTAAGATTTTAATGAAGATGTTATGGAATTGATATGATATTTGAGCACAACACATGAAAACACTGTGTCTTTTATAAATGCAGCAAGTTTTATGCATTATGAAGTGCACAGAAAACAATATACCTGTATCTCATTTCAAATTAGCATTATAGATATGTGACCTTCTGATATGTTTTTTTCCTTAATACCTGTTATTTAAAATAATTAATAGCTTTCATTTAAATTAAGACTGTTGGAGACTTATGGCATCCTCTTTTAAACATCATTTAACTGTGATTAGAATGAAGACAGAATAATAAATGAGACTATTTAAGTGTATGAATAAAATGCAACTGTTTATCTAAAATTGATCCACGTCTCATAACTTTGAGAGTAAAATAAATGGGTTGTTTTTCTTTGACTCCATCAGAAATATTGTCCTATAAATATTTACATTAATACATTAGGAACTTTGAAAAAAAAGTGAAATAGCTTTCTTGACATTTTTGCTGGCAAGCAAAGGACTATGAGAATTCCAAACTTCTAGCTCACCTTGACTGTGTGAAGTTCATGAGCCGTATTCTTACATTTATTAGCAGTTGGAGCCTAAAGTTAATTTATGACTCATTTATCCATGTTTATTTTGTAATGATTGATCTTACATAGTTCTGGAAAAAGGCATAGGCCGTAACATATTCTGTTCTAAAAGCTATTAAGTATGATATGCTTTTTCTTGGCTGATAAGTCATAGTCTGTCATTGAATGCATTGCAGAAGATGAATATATTTCTTTTATTGAGTAGAATAAGGGACAGATTATGTCCTTGCCAACGGGAGCATTTAGAGTATAAGAAATAATAAGATACTGCAAAATCTGTGCTTCCAACTGCATAGTATAAAAATTACTTTTGTTATATGTCCACACAAACTATTTATGATGTGTCCTGCCAACTTCTAAGTAATTCTGTATGTTTCTGAGTGCTGTAAGTTTCTGTTTGCTTTATGGTCAAGATTCCAAAGGAAAAGATTCCCCATGAACAATTAGATCAAGGAACTTACTTTGTAGATGTTGTATTTTACTTCTGGCATTATAGTTATGTGATGATACAATGAATAATAACAATAAATCCATAGGAAAACATGTAAGTAAATGTGAGAGAGATGTCCAGAGGTTTCTGTACTGAGGTCTCTAGGGTACAAAATTAATGGCATAATATAAAAAAAAAAGTTTTATCTGTATTACTTTTTCTTATAATTATTCAATCTGTACGATTTGAATAATTCACAACATATTTATGTAAGATATTCTAGAATTCAGAAAAGTGAATTGAAAAACATAAGTAACAGATTTTTAAAAGCAAGACAGTTCACAGAAATATTCTTAGCTATCATACTGTAGTAAAAGAGATGGAGATAAATGTTTTATGAAATAGTTGCATAATGAAAAATCTATAAAGATAACAGTTTTAGCTAATCAGTTTATTTCATGATTTGATTAGACTTGACAGTGTTTGCTATTTAAAGTGTTCAGAAGGTCGTTGATTGTTCTTCTAGTAGTTAAAAAAAAATCTCGTATGATGTAGCAGTATATGTTCTGTTTTGATGAGAATATAATGATTTTTGTTTTATTTAATCAGACAGGAAGCTTTGCTTGCTGCTATTAGTGAAAAAGACGCAAACATTGCCTTGCTTGAACTGTCTGCTTCAAAGAAAAAGAAGACTCAAGAGGAAGTAATGGCTCTTAAACGAGAGAAGGACAGATTAGTACATCAGTTAAAACAGCAGGTGGGGAGACATTAATTTCCATATTTTCATGGCAATAGAAAATTTGCATTATTTTCATTGTTACTATTTTATTCTAACCTCACATTGAAAGTCTTCAAGCCAGGTCTGACATGTGACACCAGTTATGAAAGGTAGGAGGTGTTCAGTGTGTTTATTGCTTCTTTATGGATGTTAATTATTTAGCTGCATGTTTGCTTGGCTCATGTGCAGCCAATGCACTTTCTGTTTTCCGTCCTCATGCAGCTTCCAGTCTTCGTTGTAAGAGACAGAGGACAGCAGATGCTCTTTGCCATAAAGCAAGATCTATCCACTCTGTTGACTTTTTCTAACCTTCTCTTCAGTTATTTGGTTATCTGTTGTAAAGTAATTGTGTTTTCAGAAGGTTTCAGGCTTTCTGAGAGGTTATCTGGAAATCATGATTATCCTTAAATTCTCAAACAAGTAAAAATCACCGTGTCTTCAGCACTGTAAGTTATTTGAGGTTTTGTTTTTTAAAAAAAAAATAGTTACAAATTCTAGAAATAGATTTTGTCATAAGCAAATTTATGTTCTGCTGTATTAATGAGGAAAATAACCATACTGGACATAGTATGCATGTACCAGACACAGTATATAGGTCTTTTCTCTGTCTAAATAAAATGCTTAACTCTGCATACTGTGCAGTGGCTACTCCCCCTGATTTTTAAAAGGTAATAGTCATAGCCAGAAGAGGTAATGTAGGCAAGAGGACAAAGGATGTTCAGATAACCTAGGTACTAAAGACCTGTGGTGTGTGTCATGTATGTTGTTAAGCACCTTTCCTGTTTCGGAATAGGTGAAAAAAATGAAAAAGTTGTTTTCAGACCATGTCTGGAGGCGTTGTGTCTGATGTTTTCTTTTGTGTGACATTACTGAATTCTGTGATTGTTGCTTGAGGAGGAGAATACCATTGTTAAGATCATTCTGATCTCCCAAGCTTGTCAAAGTAACCACTCTGCTGTCAGGCAGTCTGCCACTTCACAAATGAGCATGCCATTTCAATAATGTTTGGACATACTGCATAGTAAATGTTATGATTCTTTATTCTGAATCATGCATTGCGTACTGCAGAACTTCATACATTCAATACCAGAAAGTTAAGGAAAACCCTTGCTGTTATGCTGAATTCCCAATAGCTCTGACCTCATGCATCTAATCATTATAGCTTTTTCCCACAGGTCTATAAAAATAGGAAACAGCCCCTGAGCATGAACTTACCCACTCATGATGTTGGCTTCAGTACAGACATTCCAGCCAAGTACCTGTGTTCCAGCCATGATGCATTCATGTCTCAAGTCAGTCAGCTGGCCAGGAGACATTTCACCCAAATTTATATGCTAGATAGGCAGACATACTTCATGATTTTTAGTACTTCATCTCGCTGTGCTACATCAGAGCAGATGATGCTATGTTCCAAAGAATTTGAGGGATTTTTTTGCATTAGCTTGCTTTGGAAAACAGAAGGCAGTTATTTTCTCTTTTAGATTGTCTCATTTTTTTTCATCTTTATCTTTTGTTATTGAAGAGAAAATTAATACAGCACTTTGCCATGTGCCATGATACCTGTCCTGGATGGTTTTTAAATGTTTAAGAGATGTGGGCAGATTGTTTTTTTGTTGGTGGTGGTTTTGTTTGTTTGTACTTTTAGACTCTTGCTGAAAAGTCGTAACTTCCTTCAGACAGAGTGAAGGAATAGCAGAAGAGAATTGCTGGAGAGGCATTGTTTTAGATAACTTCAGTTAGAATTGTAACCAAATACTTCAAATACCTCCATTATTTATAGCGATAAAGATCTTCAGTAAAGCTATTTAACTAGATTAAATTGATGCCAAAATAATCTCCCTGTTATCTCAGACACCACCGAAAAAAAAAGACACCAGGAACAGGAATGTGGTTTAACTAGGTCACCACTTTATTACACTTAAGAATTATCTGATAATAGAGGCTGTAGAGATCATTCATACTTCTTTAATCCCTTTCTGGAGAACCACTGTCAGCCCCCCAAAGCTCTCACGTGTGCATCCAAAACAAAGGCTTGTTAGTACTACTCTTCCTCGCTATGACTATGCTGGGCCAGGGGAGAAGTGAGGTATTCCACACAGTGTGATATATCCACCCAGTTCCTCAGTTGGCCTTATTGTCCCATCGCCCATTTCCACAGTTCTTATACTTCTGAAAGAAAAAAGAAAAGAAAGCTGAACTTCTCCAGCCTAATGTGATCATGAAGGGAGAGATATTTATAAACTTCAGAAGATGACTTACTAGATAATGCTAAATATTAGATCTCCAAATCTACTCCTGTTCTCAACTGTAGGAAGAATTACTGCTTTGAGAGACAAAATAACAGGGTGGGCAGTGATATATATTCCCTTCATGTATATCCATAATAGCAAATGGATTTTTGATGCATCTACCTGTCCAGTCAAACAGAAAGCCTAATGTTCATGGCTATAGGAGGCTGAGAACTTATCAAGGCAGTAAGGCAAAGGATGAGAGACAACCATAGGGAAATCCAAGTTGTTTCTTGTTGTGTTGCTCCTTTTCTTGTTCCTCCTCACAAAGGTTCTCTGTCTTTCAATTAGTGATGGGAAAGCTAGGCTGCGTGTGAAACACTATGGCTGAAAGTCTTATTAGCAGAGCATTAGTAGGTGTATGCTTTCCCCGTTCCACAAAGAGACATCAGCTGATAAATGTGTTGCAGACAAGCTTCTCATTTCTCCTTCAACAGCTGCAATTCAGACATTTCTTCTGGTATATTTGTATCCTGGAGGAAGTCTCATTCTTGATTTGCACATCAAATAATGCATCTCCTGTACATAAAAAAATACTGTTATACCTGTTCTGTGTTGTTACAAAATTGCTACTGTTACAGGTGCATCAATTTTAGATTTCTTCATGAAATGTAAAAATGTTTTGTGCTGTGTTTCAGAAGAAAGTTGTTCTACGCCCCTTATTTTTCTGTCTCCCTTTTACAATTCCTACTTCAAATTTTGCTGAGTATTCTTTTCAGAACCAGACTGATTTCCCAGACTGTGTAAAGCAGCAGTTAATATGGATTACGTCTTAAATCATGTAGCCAAGCCATTGGGAAATCATTTTAAATTATTTTAGAGGGTTAACTGAAGTTAGAAATTTGCTTGGACGTAATTTCACTTTTCCTGGAAACCTACATGCACTGTTGTAGTATCAAAGCTCATATAGAAACAAAGTCCTAGTATTTGTTTAAATAATCTTGTCATATTTTCCTCATTATACTGGAGAGTTTATGTTGTGATGCTGCAGTTGATCTAATTGCATCTGCTTTCCTTATCTCCTCCATGTCTCCCAGGACCATCTTGTATATCAAAGACTTGTCATTTTAGTAAAGGAGTAATAACTTGAAATTAGCCTTAAGTGATGAAGAGCTTTGCCACTTGAAATAGAAAATATTATTTCAGTCAAGTTTTGTTTTGTGATCGTTATAGACAGGTGAATCACTTTGTCCTAAATCAGCTGTTACAAAACTTCAACCACTGTACTGCATCATCTTACATTTGATTGATTTGCTTTTGCCTTTTGTTTGCATATTGGGGAGTTTCTTTCTCTCTCAGAAACTCTCTGAGCCTCTGTTTCTGCTGCTCTCTCTTTCAGTGGCATCCTAGACTTTGTCATATAGTTGATAAATTCCAATTCAGTATTTCTAGTAATTTCAGATCATGCTCTTCTATATATGGATCATTGAAATGGATAATACCTAAAATAATGCAAAAGTATACTCCAAGCCTAGGATGCTGATTTGCTATTGCTATTGAAGCAGTGACTTCGGTGTCTAAGGTGTAGGATCATTGTAGCTTGGAAAGTCCTCTGCTGATACAAGAAAGTAAGTACAAAGAGCTTTTTTTGAGGGAACTACAAAGGCTGTTTTTTTGGTAATGAGCAGGAAGGAGAGGTATGTATGTGAATTCATCAGAATTCAAGATTTCTGATTGTATACGTGAAATGCCCAGGAATATCTTCTTTGAAGCGTAAAGAGGGGAACTCACTGCCTTCTTCTGGAAAATCCTGTTGATGAAAGTAAATTTCCTAGAGTCAGAATGTTTTTTCATACAAAAAATGTGAACACTCCTCCTTAATATTTCTGTGAGTGGAAGAGGGCCAGCTACTGCTCTTTCACCTAGCTCTGATGAGGCCAGTGAGGATCACAGTCTAAGGGAAAAGGTTATGAAGTTTTAATGGATATACTTCATAACACTTATAGGTGTCTACCTAGTTGGAAAATCAAAATGTTTGCAAATTCATCTATTGCTACTCAGAATGCTGCATAAGAACTGTGGTGGCTCCCACACTCTGAGGTCATTGTAAGCATCAAAAGCCGGCTTCGTATTAAAAGAGATAGGGCACACTACTCAGTAGATGTCTTAAAGGTTCAGGAGGTCAATTCTATTAAGCTCAGTGGAGTAACCCAAAGTATTGAGGTTACTCATAGAATTTTATTGTTATTGGATTAAGGCCAGAAAAACAGATTCTATCACTATGCTGTAATGTATTGCAGACTTGCACTGAGATTGAGTTGGCTAAATGCAAATGTAGCCGTTTTTACCACAGACTTACACTGTGAAAAAGTTCTCTGATCACTCTGGTAGACTCCTGAAGCATCCTGGTGTATTTTTTATTTCGAATGGAAGCTTTTTGACTCTCCATGAGCTTCCTTAAGGTTTCTTCAGAAGAATATTAACATTGTGCCACAGGCAGTGAGCATGAAAGGAAGGAAAGTACTAAGAGCTTTCAATATCTAGGAGTAACAGGCTATTGTCTAAACAGGCACCATTCTGGCAAAGATGAAACCAATAGAGTGTTCTGTCTGCTTAGGCATAAACATTCATCTTCATATATCCATGCCATAAATTTGATGTTATTCTGTCTTTTATTTCTAATGTGGTTTGTCTTACAACAGTGAAGTTAGTTATCACTCAGTTTGGAAGTGAAGTATTTACTTCCCAAAGGTGCCCCCCCACCTCAGAGAGACACCTGCTTCCTTTTCTTTTTAATTAGTCATTTTTTGTAGTAATAAAATCTCAGTGTTTCCCACATTGACAAAGGTACTGATTTCTGATTTCCCTTGCTCAACAATGCTTGCAGACTGATAAATGACATCCCAATAGTAATCTAAGTGAAAATAAAATTAAATCAGAAATAGAATATGTTCAAAAAAGAAAGTTTAAAGAAGTCTTAATTGCAAATTTTTGTTTTTTCTTTTTAAATAGTTCATGACTTAAATAATGATCCTAGGACCAAATATGCAGTTGAATGTCCTTCTCCAATTTGCCTGTTCTAATTTTTTTGTCCTTTGGGAACATCAAGCAGATTGTAAACCATCAAAACATTGATTTTGAAGTAATTTGTCACAGTTCTTCACACTGAAAAAGAAGCATCTTAAAGAAATGAAATGTTATGCCTTTGTAAGGGAATGAGAACATATGTGATATATTTTAAACATGAAACTGCAGATATACATATATTAAAGACCAAAATATTATTTGTGTGAATGAGTTGAGCATCTTTTTAAGGATTGTGATTGTGTAAGTTTAAGACTCTGGTTATTCCTAAGATGGAAGAAAAGCATTGGTTTTATCTCAAGCTCTGGCTTACTTTTACAGGGTTTTTTCACATTAAAGTTTGATAACCTATGAAAATTATTTGTATCACAGTGCATCCATCTGTAAAATTAGTACGAATTATACTGACCTCTGTGTTGCAAACACCTTCCCATAAGAAATATTTAATTGTAGTGTTTTAAGTACAATTCAGCAGCTGCAACCTGTCAGTTAAATATTTATTGTTTAGTGGTTTAAATAAATGGGAAGCATAGTAATGCACTCCCAGCAAAACAGAACCACTGGAATTGTTTTGTTTCATACACCAAGTGCTGTATTTTGAGAGCCACAGAGCTTTGTAGTAGGCTTAAAAAACCTCTCAGAAATATGGTATTAAACTAAATCACCATGAGGGCTTGGCTGAGTGATTACATAATATTTATAATCACCCTGGCCAAGATTCCTTTTGAGAATTCCGAGGCAGCTATTTTTAGCAAAATTTGTATAGTGATGCAATCTTTCATGAAATAATTAGCTTAAAGTCCTTTTTTAGAACAACTCAGGAGATTTTGGTAACAGCAGAAGACCCTGCTATGTTACTGATTCATTATGAACTTGGATAGTGAGAGAAAATTTCCCAGTTGCCTCTTTTCACTTTTAGGATATAGAGCCAAAAATGTAAGTGGAGTTGGCCAAAATGCAAGGCCTTCTAGCTCCTTGAGAGCATTTTATTTTTCTTCTCAAAACATGAAATTGGAAACCTTTCCAGTGTTTTCAAGACTGCAGGTGTACAGAATACTCTGGCCAGAGGCAAAGCTGGTGTTTGGCAGTCTTCTTTAGTCTATTAGTTCACTACGCTATATTTCATTGCAAGAACTTATTGCTAATGAAACAAAAAGGATGAGAAGCAATCAAGGCATTTTAAAAATCTGTGTAGCCACAGTTTCTCAGCAAATTAACCACTAGCAACATTCTCTCCTGTATTCAATGCATAGAAGTATTTCTGACTAATTAACATGCAAATATTTCAACTCAGCAACAAAGTAGTAAAATGGATTGAAGACATGTTGCATTGTATATACTCCATCAGAAGTAGTGCTAATGTAATATTATGGTGGTGACATCAAGCACTTAAGAATAACAAAATACCCCAAGTTCTGTTTTCGCTGTTAGAATAATTCAGCTGTATTGCACTGTGCATTTTATGATATTGGAAGTGTTTTTATTACTGTATAAGAAAAATAATAGGATTAAAAGTAATTGAGATTGTGATGGCAGCCCAAAACATTCTTCTGAAACTCTGTGCATTAATTAATCATGTTTAAACCCACTAATGTTTAAAAAATGTGGGAACAAAAAAGTCTTGCAGTGGTTTCTTATTATGTCTGTAGACATTGTCATCTGTAGACCTTGGGATCAGTAGCACTGATACTGTGTCCTTGTATTGTGTTGGTTTCTAATCACTATTGCTTCCATTTCTGACAATGTCAAACTAAATTAATGTTTCTGATTTCCTTGAATTTCACAGGTGGCAATAATATAGGAGTGCAGAATACTACATTATTATTATTGTAGTAGTAGTAGTACTAGTATATACAGAGATCTACTTCAGAGAGAGGTTTATTGTACTGTTGAGTCTAACTGTTACTGTACAGTAAATTAATCCATTTTCTAAAGCCAGTTACATGAGTACGGCAGACATATTTGACCACTGTGCTCTTTTTTTTTTCCCTCTCTCTTTATACTGTTTACTGTTGCTCATAATGTTGGTCTTGCTCAAGTTTAAGCACCTAACTTTGAAAAAACAAGTAGTCTGAGCCCCTTAAGTTTGAGAAGTTTTATTTTTGTTGCATTTATGCTACAAAAACTGTTAGTTTTATTTTGGGCAGGTAAGTACAGATGTTCTAATAACTTCATATACTGAATTCTCATATGAGCATAATCAGTCTGGTTATTTTTGCCCTAAAAATTCTCAGGAAGTATAGCAAAAAGGCTGTTAATCTCTGATTTTAAACGTGTATTAAGATGTTTAAGATCCCACTGATAGCAGTGAAAGCAGCCCATTTATTCAGTGGTCTAAAGTTTATTTACTACCTTAAAAATCCTTGTAGTGTGTGCTCTTCCATTAATTGAAAATATCCTAACACAATAGTTCTGCATTTCTTAATATTGCATTGTATTCTTTTAATTTGTAATCTGAATTTTGAATCTGTATTTTTGAATCTGAGTCTGTAATTCTAAATTTTGCAAGTATGAGCAGTTTAGATATAAGCCCATTAAGCACAGATGAGTGTAGGGGTGGAAGAGCAGAATGCCACTTCACCCTATAGCTCCACTTCTCCCTGTAGCTTAACGCAGCAGGTTCTGTGTGATGCAAGGTAACAAAGTGTGTGTGTACCTAATAGCCTTTGACTGATCAAATTAGTTCATTTAGAAGCAATGTTCTATGTTGAAAAAAATACTGAAAATGTTGGCAGTGCTCACACAACACTTTCGCATATTCTCAGTAAGATTTGACAATTTACATTATAAAAGTCAAAGGACTCAAGTCATAGCTGAACATGGCATCACTTTTTCCTCCTTTTGCTCTCAGGAATCCAAGTTTTTTTCTAATGGCATTTTTACACAAACTTTTTCCAATGAGAGGGGCTTTTTTTTTTTTAAGTTGTAGCCTGTAGCAGTCAGGCCCTGAGGGCAGCTCAGCCCTGGTTCCTCGTCCTTTTCTGCTTTGTAGTTCGTGATCTGCTTTAAAATCTGTTTCTGTTTGTTCTCTGTCTTTTTTTTTTTTCTTCATTCTTGAAGAATTTATGTCATATCTTAAGCATAGTCCTGTCTAATAGCACCCTTTTCAGTGGTGATAATCTCGTTGTGAGCTTATACTAGAACCACTCAATACCTATACCAGTCATTATACACTTTGTTCAGACAAACGGTTTAACTCTACTGAGACTGAAAATCTTAAATGGAACAAGTAGGTGGTACAGATTTGAAATAATGTATATTACAACTGGAGCTTTTTTAATTTTTGGTCTGGCTGGCTTGATAGGTGAAGATGGGTATTAAGTATCTTAGACAAGAATAGTGACTCTCTCCATTAAATAAATGAATGAACTCCCAAGCCAAAAAGGTTTTTGTGTTGGTTTTTATTTTCTCCATAAGGCATTTTTGAAACAAGTCCTTAAGTTTTACTACCATGTACCCCATGATAATAAAGCTAAATATTGTTGAACACTTGATCTCAAGTACAGTGCTAAGTAGCCAATTATTTAAAAAATATTGTAAAACTTTGGTGTCAAATTTTTCTGCTTCTGGGATGATGGATAAAACCTATCATTTCTATAATCTAGCATCAAGTAAGTGTTATTTATAGGTAAGGTCTGTCTATAAAGCATATCAAGGCAATGTTGTGATGTTATCTGCATTTCAGTCCGTATTCCAATGAACCTTCCATGTGTTGAAATTTTTTGTTTATCAATTTTTATTGCATACAAAGGAAGAAAAGTAGTAATTTCAACTTAAGCTGTATTTTGTATATGATACAAAAGAGAGATGTGCTTGGTAGTGAAAGTGCAAAAATTGCAGGTGAAATGAGCTATTCAGACATTAAAGACGCTGATGGACAATCAGTGCTACTTACCAGAGATCTGCAGTTACAAAGGTCTAGGTACTAAAGTGTCTGATTCATGTCTGGTTTTAAATAATTATTATGGGGAAGTATCTTTTTAATGAGTTATTTCCTCTTGTAAAAAAGAAAAAGGGAAAAAAAAAGACAACCTCACTTTCTTGCATTGCTTGTCTGCATTTAGTAGGACCCGGCCTGCCATGTCCTCAGGCAGCTACTGTTTCAGAGCTTTAATTATGCTTTTTAACCCACTTTTTTGTGTCTATGTTCTTACATACTTCTATGTAATTACCAAGTTTAGTAGTAGGACTCAGGCGAATACCTTTAGCATGACTTTAGCCTATACATTACTGAGTATGCTGTATTATTACAAGATATTTCCTATGCTTCAAGCCACACTTTTAATTCACAGAAGTTAAAAAGACTTCAAAAACACAAACTCTAAATGGAGAGACCACAACTAAAAAGTCAGACCATGTTCAAATCAACATAACTTTGTTCAATCAAAAGTGTCAGGAAAGTTGAAATTTGGCCTTAGTACTTTAGATAAGTGTCTGCTTGGCACTTAGAACTGCTGCCTGTCTCTGTCTGCCAAGTGTCTAATATTGCAGCTGGTGTTCGTGAGACTATTATCCTTCAGCTCATGAAGAGGGGGGTTTCCTATGGGCTCTACATTTTTTTCAGGATAAACCAGTCACATTTTGTAACCCTGCAAAGCAGCAGGTGTAATGGTTGTTAATATCAGCTAAATAGTACTGTAATTCAAAAAGAACTGAAATATATGTGAAACTGTTATGCTCATTTTCAACACTAAATTCTCAGATCCAAAGATTTGTATTGGAAACTGCTTTCCATTATGCAGAGGAGTAAGAGTATCTAATTTGGCCAGCAGTTGCTTTTGTATTTCACTTGGGAGGATGGTTGTATTTTGTGAAAACTTGGAAAATACTTAGTACTGTTTCTTAGTCCCTATTCTCTGTCCTGTGAAACTGGGGAGGGCAGACAGGGCCTGAAGAACAAGTGTTCTGGTTGCATGCATGTTACAAATGATAAGAATTGTTAGATTTTAGCCAGCACATGAATTAAGCTTAATATTTAAATAAACATGGATTGGAAAAAGAAAAATTTATGTGCTTTCTTAGCATAAGCACTTTACCGTGTTCTATACTTCGTATGCAGCAGTCGTATCATTAATGAGGCAAAAAATAGAGTTAAATGAGGAGTAGGCAAACTTTTCTCCAAGAAGCTATCATGCGTGCTTTTAGCCTGCATGCATCCTGTCTCTCACACTTTCCAAAACAAGTCATATACTACAATGGGAAAAGAAAAACATGCTTATTAGCTCATTTGGAATTTTAACTGGGAAAAAAATAATTGTTTTCTTCAATGGAGACAGGAAACAAAGCAGCAAAACCCATATTAAAATACAGTTAAGAGTAAGAATATAAGAATAGATTCCATTACAGGGATATTATAAAAAGAAAATGCATAATTAAGGCACTCAGTAAAACATAACACTATGCCATAGTGAGGCATTCCAACACCCATACGGTTATGATTATGATAGTTACTTAACATCTGGAGTTCTAGTTAGTTACCCTACGGTAATGTTTTTGTTATCTTTTGGTTACTGATGAGTGCTTGCAAACTTATAAGCTTCAAAAATTAAGTTTTTTTTTTTTTAATCAGAATTTTCTTGGTGTCTAAAACCTCACTGCATAAGCAACAAAAAAGCCTGAATTGATTATTATTATATATTTCTAATGAGTGAAGACATAAGTATAGTTTATTTTGGAAATAATTAGGATTATGTTGCTTATTATGCTGTTCAAAGTGCCCTGAAAAATTAGCATAAAGTAATAGCAGCTCTGAAATACTTTGAAGTACATTGAGAATATTGAAGTCTACTTGTTCCACACAGCTGTAGCATTGGCAAAAAATCCTTCAAAGCAATGGCCGATTAACAGATCCTTTGGCTCGTGGAAAAATGACAGAAGTACTCCTATCAAAACCAAAGTTAGTGGATATGTTTTAACAGTTTGTCTTATTTAATTTATTAATTTAAGAAGTGTGTTAGCATTAAAAAGAATTAAGAGCTTTCTCAAGGCAAGGCTTTTTAACAATAGTAGCCTTGGAATTATCTTTTTTGATTCAGCTCAAAAATCTGTGCTAAGTACATCAAGTTTAATCAAATGAAGTTTCAACTGAAACTTTGCAGTGTAATGTTTCCTAAGTCACTTTTCTAGATGGTAAATTAAGCTTACTATTTGATTTATCAAATCAGTTATCCAAGATGCATGTATCTCTTCTAAGCTTGAGATGCTCAAAGAGGATGGAACTAAATGACACTGGTTTTGAAGTTCCAGGTTGGAACTTGAACTTGTTATTTTTGATCTCAGAAAAATATTTAATAATGATCAGCCAACACAAGTGAAATAAATGGAAACTTGCTAAAGTGCTTTTTAAAAAAAAGAAAAAGTGAACTTTATTGAGTTCTGAAAATACAGGCTTTACACAGCATTTAATTATAATTTTCATTGTAACCTGTGGTGACTTCTTTGGTTTTAGAAATCACTATAAGGGTTACTTGGAAGCGCAGCATTCTGTGTTGCCTTCTGAAATGCCTTTTCTCTCTACTTTTCCAGACTGTCTTCCTCTATTACAAAAGCATGAAATAATTTGTATTCATTAATGCAGAAATATATTCTCCTTTCATTAAGTCTTAATTGCCTGTGAACTGCTACAGTCCTTTAAAAAGATGGTGAGTGATGAATGTAATTTGGTGTACTTTAAGGATGTTTGAGGCCAAAGACGGCATTTGTTGCCCAATATTTAATTAATTGTAACTTATCAATAACAAATCAATTATAAATTGTATTCTGTGGCAGTTAGCAGCTTTTGTGTTGGGCTGCAGTAGAAATTATAAGAAATTCTTTGCTTGTCTTCAGATGATAACAGTTTGTGTAAAAATATTGTTCTGACATGAAACCTGCTTTCATTTGGAGAGACTGAGTACAGAGCTGGCTTAATTACAAACGTTCTGTTAATCCTCAGCTAACGGAATTCAGGCCTGGATCACTCGATTCATGCTGGAAAACCAATTGCAGTTATAAATGCTTCCATTAAATTCAGGTTAATTTCACTAAGATTATGCAAATTCTGGATAAACTTGGTGAACTGTGTAGTCTTAAGAACACAGTTTTTTAGATCGTTACCTTCTGGATTTCAAAAATATTTTATTTGTATTTTCTAAAATTATTGTCTTGCGATAAAAAAGCTCAGATTAAATAATTTATTAGTAAGAATCTGGCAGACTAGAACTAGACACCTGCCACATAAAAATCTCAAAGTGCTTTGTTGAAATATTAGCATGCTTATTTTAAATAGTGAGATTGCAAGTAATAGAGGTTCTATGTCATTGGAAACAAAAGGCCATTGCAGAATCAAAGCTAGAATGTGAGTCTCTCGATTTTAAATTCCATGCTTTAATAATTAGACTACAATATATTTCCAGAATAGCATGTAGGCCTTATATCTGCCTTCCCCCACTTATTATGTAGGGAAAAGTTCTACCTTATTGAAAGTGAATATTCTAGAAATGTTTCAAATTCCATTTAGTGCAGAGAGACTGAGAAGAAAATCCGAAGGAAAGTAACAGCTATTGAATGTATTACACCTATATCCCAGAGCAACAAATCTAACTATTTTTCCTCATTTGAACCTCATTCATGAGAGTTTTGTTGTTAACTTGATCCAGATGACAGATCAAAGCATAGTTCTCTATTGCCACCTTGCTAAAATATTTTTTAAAAGACAGTTTTAATATTATAGTTTTACAGTTACAGATTGCTGTTAAGCTATTTAGTCTGTTACCAGTCAATCAAAGACTTTCATTTCACTTCAGTAGATCCTTAATTAAACTCAACAGAAGTTTAGGAGGACAAGAAATATCTGTCAGTTTTCTTACAGTGCTAGATCATAAATTCTTTGGTAAGTGGGTTAAAAATTCAGTTATACATACCATTCATGACCTTGACAGCTTGGCAAATAGTGATATTGAATGATCAAAGACAACTGTTTCAAGCCCTAAGGGTTAATATACCTGTGCACCTAGATTTAAGCTGCTTTTAATTCTTCTATCATTCCTTCGTTTCAAAATGGATGCAGTATTTATTGAATGTGGTCAATAAATTTAAAGAAAAAAAAAACCTGAGGAAACTGTTTAGGCTAGAATGAATAAGTCTGTACATGGTTTGTAGGAGATGCAATTAATTGTTGCATTTTACAAGTTAACATTTTTTTGTTTCCTGGTATAAATCCAAATTAAAACCTGCTCCTTTCCAGGAATGGGCCTGGTTTTCAACAGGCATTTTCAGAAAGAACAGTTAGTGTGATAATTTTGTTGTCAGAGCGGTAAATTCTAAGAAATGTAAATTCTAAGAAATCTTGTCTTCAGGAAAACCATATCAATAGTAATAGTTTTTAGAAGAAAATGTGAAAAAAATATTGAACTATATAACTATTTCAGATATGGAGTAACTCGTGCAGAGTAACATGATGCAAATTTGATATGGAACAATTTAAATGCGTGTATGTTCATCATACTAATTTTCATGAACTGTACATTCCAAGACTGACTTTCCCGATCACCCAGGAAGGTCATATTGAATAACCTATTACACTTTCAAAAGTAATATAACAGAAGGTCTTGGATGTTCTTGAATAGGAGATTTACAGATGTGCTGAGGATGTTGCTGGAAATTATGGCATTGCCAAGTTGGTAGGTGGTATTCTTCCATTGCAGCGAGCACTGAAGCACTCTCCTAACGTGTTGATATGGGGCCCAGACCTTGAGGGTTTACTGTGGGTCTGGTAAACCAATGTCCTATAATATATACACCTTTCTGTGTGTTTGTGTATGTGCTTGTATGTAGGTATAGGGGCGTGAAGCCCTGGTGTCCTGAACGAATTCCAATGTGGCTAATTAATTTCTTCCTCAAATAAAAGTATACCTGACATTTCAAAGCCTATGAAAGATTAAAAGAGTTAGCAAGGAAAGCAAACAGAAGTAACATTACAGATTTTTGTTTAGAAGGACCTGAAAGGGTTGTATTATTCCTCTGCATGGCTTTTCTTTTCTTACTCCTCCAGAAATCTTCTGTTCATCCCCCTCAAACATTCTACTTTTGAAAGTTTGAAATTATGGTTTGTACTTCTTAAGTCGAAGCTAAGCATACGTGGAAAATATAGTTCCGTGTGGAAATATAGCACTCGGACAATAGCTAAAGAAAAGACAAACAGAACCTCAAAATCATACTAGTTATCATTGTGAAGAGCTAATGAATAAAACCAAAAAGCTTTTAAAAATAATGTTTTGCAAAATATTTAGCATCTTTTTAAGAAATCAGTGACAATCACAGGTCATCTACAAGTGTGGATGATTTGATGATCGTTTGAATGGAAAAGAAATTCTCATTTCACATTTCTTATATATTTTGCTTTTCCAGAACAGGCACACTAAAGGAAGTCTACTATCACATTAACGTTTCTTTGTGCACATTTTACTGCAATCTGACATCCAAAAGGAAGAAACATTAGAAGTGGTTTATTTATATTTCAGCACCAAATTAGAAAGATGACATCATTCATTTACAGTTCTTATGCCATGACATGTCTAATCCCTGACACCTCATTACAGGGGACACTTTTAGGATTGCATATATCATCTTGTTTAACTTTTGCATTCTTTTATGGAACACAGTTGAAAGGTAGGAAATTTAAGGCTGTTCATTGATAAGAAAATAAACCAATAAAATGTTAGGAGCTTCCCCAAAGAGGTAGGGTATTACAGTGTTTACAGTAAGTGGGTTATTATTTGTCTATTAATTCTCCATCTTTTCCACTCTTTTGTTCAAAAGGTCTTCCTCTTTGAATCTAAAGACAAACAGACCAACTATGATATTTTAGATTGAGTTTGTCTTTTGGCAAAATCAGTAGAAATTCATAGTTGAAATTCATACAGTTGAATGCTTCCATCTTATTATCTGGGAGGGAGAAAATGAAATGGTTCCAACTGTGCAGAAAATAGCATTTAAAGATGTGAAATTATACCATATAGTACCAGAGCAAATCCTGTTCAAAGAAATCCACCACTTGACCTCTGGAGGACATTTATTCTGTAACATACTGAGAAGATGCTCTTTTAGTGCTATCAAGGTGCTCAGAAAGAGTCTGCCACTGGCTAGAGCATGTGCATATCTGGTCTGTGGTTGTTCCTCTGTCTTGTTATTGTGAATGACTTAAAGGTTTGGTTTGGCTGTTTTTACTTGAACTGAGTACAGGTCCCCTCCTGTGAAATAGTTTTCTGTGATGCTTCTAATGGACACATAAAGTGCTTGAGAAGCATTGTGACAATTTTTAAAAAAAAAAGGCTAAAAAGGCACATCAGGATTTCCTGTGATTCCTGTGGTTCATTGTTCTCCTCACATTAGTTTTCGTTATAATTAAAATACTGTGTAATATGAGTAATTAGTTTGCTTTTGTTCAAGTCTCTTTTCTACTTAAGCAAAACCAAAACAACAATAAAAAACAAAGCAAAACCCCAAACATTAAAATTGGGGAATTGAGATTTTACATTTTCTGTTGAAATATTCTTACTAGTGAATTTTTCCTAATGGAGATTTTCATATAGGGTTGCTCTCATAGGCAAATCAATCTATGATAGTCCTGGAAGTAAAGAAAAAATAAGTACTGTATCTACTGCCATTGGGCAATTGCTGGTAAGATATTTTGGTATTATGAGCAAGGTTTGAATTATTCCGGTCTACGTATTTCATGATATGGGATAATTGTAATAGTGATAAAGTGCACTGATGTATCCTGTTATCTCATGGTAACATAGATTTTATTATCTGTACACAACAGTAGCTGAAGTGTTGCTCTTTTTTTCAAGATCTGTATCTAAGACTTACTTTCATTCAGTAACATGTCAAGTTCCATAATCACTTATTTTTCTAAGTGCCTGTGTCTCTATCACTTGATTATCTTTGAACTTACTGCTTAACAGGGTGATCTTGGTATACAATTAAATAAATATCCTCTTCCTACTACTTTGTGCAATCCTACTTTGTGCAGTCTATTGAGACAGAAGATATGTTCACATACTTTTGTCTTCTATTTCTGTTTCCTTTTCTTTGTGAGCCGGCAGTCCAGACTTCTGTTGTTAGATTTTTATGGCTAAAAATAAAATAAAATAAAATAGAAAGAGCTAAGATCTTCCTAAAACACTGTTAGAGTGACACATTCCAACATGTAATAGAATCATCTCACTTTACATGTTAAACAGACACAAAACAGAATGAAACTGATGGCAGATAACTACGATGATGACCATCACCACTACCACCACCATCACCATCACCACCATCATCGATCTCCTGGGAGGCCACAACACTCCAACCACAGACCCTCTCCAGATCAGGTTAGTCACCTCTTTTTTCACGTTCCATTTTATAAATTTACTATTTTGATATTTCAATATAAAATAAGTATTTCAAAGAAAAAGTAAGCAAGTTATGTGTTATTTGAACTGAAACTAATAGCTCTGGTATTTATTTCCATCCCTGAAACAATTTAAACATTTTGGCTTCTTGTCTGGTATCTTTTATTTTCTTCCCTGTTTTTCTTCAGAAAGTTTGCAGCTATTTTCCGTGTTTCATAACTCAACATTTTCAGGAGGAAATCAGTGAAAAATTTCCTACTTAGTGATTACTAGTGACTGCTAGTGATTTCAGAAGCATGCACTTTTGGGTATAATTTTAGTGTTGAAAAACCCATGCAGCATTTCCCATTGGCAACTTGTAAACCAGTGATTCTAAACTAGTTTTGAAACTATCTTTCTGTTGAAGCTTTCAAATACCAGATACAGCTTCAAATCAAGTGATGTGTTTTTAACTAGGCAAGATGAACCAAATTCCAGAGATGTTTTATTTTAAAAATGTTTAGTATGTTTGTGTACATGCATGTATGTGCGTATGAAATGCTAAACCACAAGAAATACAAATGACAGAAGATAAACTGTAGTTGATGGAATTTCAGGAAACAAACTTCTGTTTTGATAGCAAAACATATATGTAAGCCATGCTGCCAGCATGCCATGTGTTTCCAACTGAAACTGCGTGCCACTATTCCATTTCAAATGAATATGGTTTGCAAGAGCTTGTCATCTATCAATGGAGTCTGGCCTGAAGATGACTTTCATATTTTAAGATAGGCTTCTTTTCACTATATGACTCTTTACCCTACTACAATGAGTAAGACTTGAAAACTGTACGAATTCTAGGAAGAGCTTAGTCACATTAGGACAAGAAGGAAAGTTACCCATATATGTATTTATCTGTAGTAAGAAAAACAGTTTATAGAAGCTACTCTTTTCAGGTAGAGAACCCTGGGAAAAAATAAAACATTGCTTTTATATGAAGAATCGTTGATATGAAATTATTTTATAAATTCATAATGTCTGGGTAGAAAAAAAAAGAAAGTTATAATGGGGATGTATGATAGATTACATAATCAGGAGTAAGAGACAAAGAGGCAACTAATGCTTTTTTAGAATAGCTAAAAGAGCTGTACTAAAGACAGGAACTGGTAAATATTAGAAAACTCAATTTCTTGGATACCAGCTGAAAAAAAAAACCAACCAAAAATCCCCTGAATAACAGAACACAGAATCCTTTGAGTGCTTGGAACATGTTAAGAACAACTTTTTCTTTTAGAAAGTGGAGAAAGAGATTAAGGAGTTGTCTTGGTATTTGTTCTGTTTCTGATTGACAGAGATGAGTTTGCTGAGTTTAGAAAAGAAGGCAGAATTGTCTGAAAATGACCATGAAATGAAATAAAAAAGGGTTTCGGGTTTGTGCAAGGAATAGAATGAGAAAAATAGAACAAAGGCAAGAGATGTGAAAAAACGGGTAACAACAACCTCTGTGTTACAGAAACTCAGACGCTAATTTGAGAAATCTGAACCTGTAAAGAAAATTTGAGGGACAAGGCAATGTAAGCAAGCTAACATTTAGTGAAGAAGGCACTTTGTAATGCACCATAATGGGTTATTCAGGGAAGAGAACAGATAAAAAGCATAATGAAAGTATGTATCAAAACATCTTGATCAGCTTAAAAAAATTAAGAAATTTTATTATTGATGGAAACAGGTATATGATTAAAGATAGGGCACATGAAGTACTATCTATTTTACTAGTATTTACTAGTAATAATATTCTCAGTTTTACTCTGAACTATTTATTATTATATTCAGTACCTCTTACATAGGATATAGGAAATCTTTGGAGGCTTAGTGGAAGCAAACAACTCTCATCTTTATATATAAAATGTATGGGGATCTGTGAGTGGTTTTTTTAGACCCTGGGAAGTTATGGAACAAATTATCAATCAGTGAATCAGTAGAAAGCCAATAGTCTTTTTATTGTTCATTTTCAGTAGCTTAATGTCTGTATCAGACTGTATGACATTGTCTACGCAGTCATCTCAGTGTGTATCAGATCACTTTATACTTGCTCTGCCTTTATACTCTTTCTTAATCATCAACTGGCGTGTGCTATCCTAGTCCAGATAAACTATTTTTATGTTACTTTTTTTAAGATATGAGATTGTTTTTCACTATGTAGTCACTTTATTCTTGTGCTCTTTCCTGGTGACAGCTTTGGGCCACTCTCTAGAACAGAATGCACATCTAGATGGCTGTTACATAGCATACCCATCCTATATTTAGTCTGCCTGTATTTATCAAGGACAAATTATGTCAAGCAAATCTAACTTCCTTTGATAGGGTAACTGGCTTTGTGGCTAAAGAAGAAAGTGGTAGCTGTTACATTCTTTGTATTCATAAAGCCTTTAACGCTGTCCCACTATATATTTGTAACATAAAAAAAAATAAATACATGAATTTGTAATGTAATTAATGTAAAATGCATTACCATATAAAAACTGTAGCTAGAAGTAATACTATTTTAATTAATAATGAAATCACCATGAGATGGGTATGCAACTGATACAAATAACATGCTACAGACAAATTTTCCATTAGTCATTGTCAGACAGTTGGGATGGTTACAGCAGGGTTCCAAAGAGGTCTGTGCTTTATCTCTTCTGCAGCGTATTCTTTTAGAAATTATTTCAGTGATGAAATAGAAGAAAACATGAATATTGCTGGTAAAGAACCAAGCTGCAAGAAGCTTCAGGCATAGTAGGAGCAGTTAAACTGCTCACTAAGCTGCTCCAGTCTCAATAAACTAGAGAGAAAGTCTAGAACAAATAATGTGAAATTCAGTAAAGGCAATTCCATTTACAAGGAAGAAATCACATACACTGATGAGGCAGTAGCATGGAAAAAGGAATCGGGATTGCACAATGCAATACCATTGCAATGAAGTTGTATCTAATTCTGGGATGGATGTAATACTGGAAAAGAAGCAGCAAGCAATTATTCTGTTCTTTTGACCGCTGCTGAGACCTCATATGTAAAGCTGTATACAGTTTCAGTCACCATACCCTAGAGAAAGATAGACAAATTAGAAAGGGACCAAAGGAGAGCAACAAGAATGATAGAAGCTTTAGAGAACATGACCTATGAGGAAGGCTTAAAGAACTGGGTTTGTTTAGTCTAGAAAGTACTAAAGAGGAGACGTAAGTCTTCTAATACATAAAATGTTGTAAAGAAAACTATGATCAATTGTATTCCAGTGCATACTGGGGAAAGAGTAGGAGTGGTAAATATAATTTTACCAAAAATCACTAGGTTAGTTATTAAAAAAAAATAAAATAAAATAAACTTTTTCACTATGAAGCCTAATAAATCTGCAAGTGGGAAGAAAATGTGGACATTCTTTCACATAGGTATAATGGAGGCTCCTTTCTTGTAGATTTTTAAGAACAGGTTAGGCGAATATCTGTAGCACATGATAATAGCTTTATTTTACCTTGTGTTGGTGCGTTGGGCTTGAAGTAGGTGTTCTTCTGAAGTATTGCCATCCCTAAATTTCCAGACTCTGTGAAAAATGGATTAGCCCACAAAATGTTTACTTGTAAAGCATGGAAATAGGAGATCCAAAGCAAAATCCTTGCTGAAATAATCTTTGAGAACAGGACTGTCAATGATAATCATGAGTGAACTTTGGCCATTGCTTTAGGTTACGTTTTTCAATCAGGGATTTTTTTTTCTTTTTATACTTTCTGTGTTGTGTTATTCATCATTTCATACAGCATTCTTTTGTACAGCAATTAGATTGCCATGTGCAGTACAAACCTGTATTTCCCATTGAATAGTGTATTACACATAAAATCTAGATATGTGGCCATAATCCAATGTACTGCTAGAGGTGTGAAACCACAGAATAAACTGAGAAAATAGGGAAGTTGCAAATCGTCAGAGGGCATTTTTAATTTTCTGAGGGTACAAGAAAGTGGTGCATATTGTAACATAAATGCCATTTTATTTAGTGAATGCTAGGGAGGGTATTTGAAAGTTTTATAAAAAATTCAGGAGAGAAAGGGACAATTGAACGTATAGTATTAATTTTGAAACATTACTCATTTCTGTGGATAATACTTAATGTTCTAATGTGTATGCTACATTTATATTAGAGAAATACGTGTATGTTATTATGTATGGCTGTAAAAGTAATGTGCATGTGCATTTTAGCACATATTTGTAATGAAGAATAAGACATTTCTCAGTGATGTAAAACACTATATATGCTACTGTAAGTCTGTACTCCTTCAAAGAGAATGGTGTACCACCAGTCCCTTGGAAGAAATATACACACACATCCTGCTTAAGATATGCATGCTTTTTACATGGTGATGTTTGGTTTGTGTATTGCCATTTTGTTTAAATTATCATATTTTTCTTATAGCTGTTACTCGATATCATATCTTGTATAGGCAGCATGGTTCTAGATGTAGTAAATGATAGGATCTCTGACTTCTCTTGAAGGAGCTAGTCGGCCACATTTTTCAGATGTAATGGATGTGTTTAGGTCTTCTAGTTGTTCTAGGGAGCCAAGTGTCCAGCCACTTCTGGCCTTTATTCCCTCTCTTTCTGCTTTTCTGTTTAGGGTGAGGTATAGGTTGACAATCTTCTATTCTGCCCTTGTATGTCTGGACTTAAACTCTGGGGAAGATGTAAGAAAACTTCACAAGCAGTAGGAAGACTCTGGCTCTTCTCTGCATATACACATGGTCATGTTACAATGAGTCATGATGTGTTCCCTTGTTATGTTGGTGCATCTGATTTTTATTTGATACAAATAAATTTCTGGGGATTGAGTGCTGCCATGCCAATAACATTGCAATACTAACCATTTTTACTAACCTTCAAAAAAATTGGGGAAGAAGATAATTTTGCAGCTTTACAGTAAAAACTTAAATTTATTTACTTCAGTTTTGGCTTGAGAGTTGGCAATCTTTCTTAAATTCCACCTGGAAACATTCTGGCAGTCAGCGTGCATCCTGGAGTGTGGATGTAATACTTATAGCATGAAAATGAGTTTAATAAGCATTCTGTACTAGCTTCAGTTTCCAAGGAGTTGTAATACATAGCCACTTGTAGAATGCATTGCAGTAATCTAATCTAGACCATTGCATCCAAGATCTATCTGGAACACAAGAAAAAAACAAAACAAACCAAAAACTCAAAACCCACAAAACCAAAAATCAGCTAACATGGCTGCATAAATTTGAATTTCCAGATCTAGAAGCTGTCCTACCCGATAGCATAGACTTCATCACAAAGCCTGCTGTCCAACTGCCTGCCTCTCTTATTTCTCACCTTTACATGTTTTTTCTACTTGTTTTCCTTAAAAACATTTTCTGTTGGCCTCAGTTGCCCACATCATCTTTCAGTTTACTTGCTTGTATTGAAGATGTTTTGAAGGAAGTGCCTGTTTGTGTCACACAAGTGACTGTGTGCTCTTGAAGCAAATTGCTGTTACTGTTTAAAGTTGATAGAAATCAGCACATTTGTATGATTCCCTGCCACAGCTGCCTTTACTGTACTGCAGTCCTTTTGTAATTTTTTTTCATGCACTTTCAGTATCTTAACAGGCCTGTAAGTTACTAACCAACAGGGAATTCTATCTTGCTAGCCACAGCTCTGGTCAAATTGAGACATCTTTGGTTTTCTAATTCTAAGAGACATCTTTTGGTTTTCTCTTTGGTTTTCTAATCAGAAGCCTTACTGACCTCCATATATGTATCACATTCTGAGCCTCAAGCTCTAGTCACCTGTATTCACTTACTATTAAATTTCTTGGGGCATTTTACATTCCTTGCTATCTCTGAAACCGTCATTAATTTATGGGCACATATGACAGTTTTCTAACTCTAGGATGGTCTCCACAAAACAAATAGCATTCTTTTGCTATCACCCAGGACTTTCTTGTTCAAGTTCATAAGATCATTGCTGTGTGATTGAAAGGTCCTTAGTTCAAAGTTGCTGCTTAGAGACTGCATAGTAAAAAAGTGTACTTCATTATTTAAATTAAAAGTGGCATCTCTACATAAAAAAGAGACTTATAAGAAGTTTTGTAGGTAATCTAAGACATGTATGTGTAGAGGATATACTGATGACCTTTTTAACAGGATGTTATGCTGTTTGAAAGGGCATATGGAAGAATTTGGTTCTGCATTCACACAATAGACTGAAGATATAACAATCTAAAGAATTTTCATACTTTAGGACTATTGCTAATCTTGATGATTATAAAAATGATCAAATTTTCTTACTTTCCACAGTATTGGAGATTTTTAAAGACATAAAATGTAAGGTGTTTCTCCTATCATAACAGTTTTCTCAAATCCTAAGCTGTAGTTGAGTCAGAGCTGATTGCCTTACATCATGGTCACCAAGGCTACAACTGTGTTTTAATTTTGTTTTATGATGAGAGATGATATTCTCGTAAAAAGAATCTGATGTTCAGAAAAATATGAATATCATAGGGCGTGCCATAAGGCTGTAGGAGGTGGCTGCTTTCCAAAATGTTGTCCCTGTTTTTAAAAGCTTTAATTGAGGATGGAATGTCACATGGTGTCTAAGCATATAGTATATCCTTTTACCTCTTTTAATCCATTCTATGTATAGATTTTGTTCCAATTTAAAACATTTTTGATGGCCCTTCTACAAGGTGGTGTTGTTTAGAAGTAACGTATTGCAAACTCACCATCAAATTTTCCATTTACTCTGAAATCTCAGCAGAGAGGCCTAAAAGGTAATTCAAGTTTCTGAACTATCCTCTTACCTAAAGGAAAAGTTATCCTTATTAGGACAGCGATGGGGCAGTGTGTATCTGTGAAGCTTCCCCTACTGCCACCTCTCCAGTCAGAAAACCAGCTTTTAAAGAACTAACTGGTTCCTATCTTAGTATTAAATACATGTTGTTTAAAAAATATTATTTAAAGTATGCTGGTAAACTTATTCATTTGAGAAAAGAAATCATATGTAGTGATGCACGAAACTTGACAACAGTCTGACTGTTGCAAAGTTGGAGTATGCCACTAAAAATGTAACTTTTTGAAGAAGACCATGTGCTCTCAGAAAAAGTGTTTATTGATTTGTAAAGTGGTGACTGGTCTTGGCAACAGGTCTTTGTTCATCAGCTGGAACTGCTAAATATCTTTGGAGTTGCTGAAAGACGATATGTGAAAAACTGTGAACAGATCAGATGGAATTTTATTTGAGGTAGCTGACTTTGAAATCAGAGCCACAGGACAGTCAAACAACGATTATTATTTTAGTGTCTGAACCTGATCTGCAAATCACTGTATTGATCCATATGTAATTTTAGGGGAAAGGAGTGCATGCTACTTTGTGTATTTTGGCAGCCTTGGCTGTTAGCATAATGCCTTATGTTCTGTGGCAATACTGGAAAATTGCCAACCTCAAACTCCTAAGTAGGCCTTAGGAACATTGAAACTGGGATTTGTCTTTAAAATGAAACACAAATACAAACAACACAAAATGAGGACAAACATAAACCAAAATAGATTATTTTAGCTTATTCAAATAACCGTGGTTATATGAAAAGCATAAAATTGTTCAAATTGCTTTAGACTGTGAGTAGAACATTCAATCTGAGCAGAAGTTTAAAATCTGGAAACTGAAATATCACGTTTGGAAGTTTTCTGCAACATTAAAACTTTGTCCTGTAATTGTTCGGGAAAGAAGAAACAAAAATAAGGGAAAACCCAAAGCACCAGTGACATTTTAGTATGTAAAAGTACTGACATGTTATAGCTGACCCAGATTTTGTTTTGCATTTTGTGTGTTTCTTTATCCTGCGTGTTTACAAGTTATATTTGGGCAGGTGTGAGCTTGCCGTTGTCTGTTCACTAAATGTTTGTGAACTTGTTCTGCTGGTGCCTCAAGCTGCAAGGAAGCACGCAATTGCATTAGCACAGTGCTGAGCCTGCACTAAGCTCATTGGAGTCACATGGACTTATTTAATTTAGGAATTTGGGCAGGGCAAGGTTTGCTTGATGGTACATTCAGTATAAACAATCCCAGCCATATCCACTGTAAATAAGTAGTATTGTGCTAAGTTAGTATTTTGAGATGTCAGGAGTGCAGTGCAAATATAAATGGTTTTGCATTTTTAAGTATTTCCTCTGATTTTTCATTTTTGCTACACATACTCTTCCCCTGGAACAAAGAACTTGTGATTCATATCACACATTGTTCAGACTTGTTGAACTGAATGCAATAAAATCCTGTCTGTATCCTGGTCACCAGTAAAAGGTCAATTTCCTGATTAAATTTTGTGCCATTATAATAGCTATACTGTTTATTATAAACACTGAATGGCAAATACTTCTTTTCTAATAAGGATAAAAATTCTGTCTAAGCATTTCACAAAAGTCAGTAAGTGTTATCATATGGTTATCACAGTAGATAGATAAAGGATTTTTTCTGCCTCTGACATCTATCTGAGTATTTCTGTCTACCCTAAAAAGAGAATTGAAGTAGTCTTCTGCAGAAACTTGCCCAGATTTTGAGGATAATATGATTGGTTTCAAACCTACATTTCATTGCAGATTACGTTGTGGTTTTGATGGAACAAACCAAAGATCCTGGGAATTTGGAAGGGTGTGCTCTTGAGTTTGAATTTATCTTTCAGGGATACTCTAGGTCTTGATTTTGGTATACTGCCATTTTACAGTTAACAAACATTGTGCTCTACGCAAAATTTCTTACTGTAATAAAAGCCAATAGAAGCTTGTAAGATTTGTTAATGCTTTTGGTATTCCTACCTCTTAATTTTAATTATATTGTAGCCAGATGATTTTTCATATACCTCTCAATTATATTATATTTGTAATATGAGTAAAAGACCAGCTAAACTGGAACTGTATTAAAAGAAAAAAGTAGAAAATATGTTTTGCTGTCTATGGTACCTCCAGGAGATGGATTTTGTATATTGAAAAGTTATACCTCTCCTTTGCTTACAGAAATGAATTTATTTTATGTTTTGAGGTTTAATGAATGTGATATAAATGTATACATACTGCTCAGTGTGTGTATATTTATATATATCTGTATTTATATGTTAGCTTTGCCATTTTTTCCACATATGGAAGAATTTTTTGAGATCATGTTTAGCTATAGAAACCTCTCCCCTCACTTCCCCTGAATGTGTGTGTTAGAATATACAACACTTATGTAGAGGTTTACATTTATCTTATAATTCTTACTAGAAAAATTAGCTGCCACCATCATAGTCTAAAACAGGTCTTTAGACCAGCTGAAAGAGCCAAAAATGCAGTTCTGGGAGACAGTAACTTGATAACAAAAGTTGCATATCTGGCACTGGTTACTTAAAGTGAGATAACATGTCACAGGCTTTCACTACAAAGGGGACCATAAATTTTTGCATTGCAAATCTGATTTCACGGACCACTTCTTGTAAGAAGCATTGAGTTTCCGCTTCATCTAGTGATAAAACTTCAGAATGCATGAGTATCTGGTGAAACATCTTATTCATGTTAATGCTAGTCTGGGTGTTGTAAAGTAAGTGGTCAGAAACAACCTTTCACTTACCCCCATTGCCAGTATTTATGTTTGATTTTAACCCAACTATATACAAATAAAACAAATGATGAGATGGGGTTTATGGTCATTTTCGTAACTGGGTGATGCATGGTTACTTGTGACCCCCTCTGTTATGGATAGGTTTGAAAATAGACCTGTGACATAAACCCGTATTGCTGAAGCAATTCTTAAGATTTATTCAACCTTTGGAATGTACAAAAGAAACATAAAATAAAGACCTTCTAAAACTCTACTCAACAAAGCCTCAAATGAATCCACTGTTAGTCTTTCCCCTTTCCAATTACAGGCTCAGTTTTTCAAATCATTCATGCACAAAACTCTTCTGTAGTCAATTGTTTTGTGTATGGAGAGTTTGTGAGATTAGTCCTTGGCAATGTTTGCTCCTAGAAATTGAGTTAGCAGATAAAAGTGTCACTAAGCTCTGGAGGATTCTGATTTTAGACTAAGTTCTTGATTTGAAAGAAACGTCATTGATTAGCAGGTAGATTTCTGTGTCACAAGGGGAAATTAGTATTTGTAAATGGAATTGTTTGCTGTTAAGTAGGACAGTTTCACAGACCAGAGCCAGTAGTTACATTTTTAATGACCCATTAGTAGCCATAGATAATAAGGAAAGTAGCATAAATCAGTCATCAGAAAGTTAGTTCAAGAGATGAGCAGGTTATCGCTAGATTTATTTAACCCAAGTTAAGACATTAATTCTTAGCGTGCCAGCACATGAAAGGGTAATGTGATGAGCCTGTCAGGAAGGGTCTTCTATCGTGGGAAGAGAGCCAGAAAAGCTTAACTCATCAAGGTTTTAATGTTGCCTGTGTTGCAAAAGCTCTTGTCTAAAAGGAGATAAAGGAGATTAGGATTATTTTTTTCTTTTTAATTTAAAGAATGGATTTTATAATGATACTTGCATGCCACAGAAACAAGGGGACGTGTGCTCTACTTCAGCTTCATGGAAGTATTTGCTGTCTGGTTTTTGAGTGAGTTTCACTGTATTCTTCACTTCGGGTAGCTAAATCTTATACACCAGCAGGTCTTATAGTAATGCAGAACTTTGCAGTTTCTAAGTGCATCTACATTAGTATCCTAGTTTGGACCAAGAGTGCAGGTCTGAATCCAATGTCCTGATCATTTCTATTCCTGCACTGTGGTTCATGTCCAAAAGGTGGTGTTGGAGTGGCCACACTGAATTAATTCCTTTTTGATTAAATGTAAGTGAAAGATGCATTCCAGGAAGTCCCCGAACACAGTGAAATTGCTAAAGGGAATTCAGTCTTGGCAAAATTACTCCAGAATAACCCACCAAGAAAGGTGTGCTGTACAGATGCCCATTCTCAGTAGCACTTAAATTGGCTACAGATCTGTTGCTGTTGCAACATATTGCTAAATATGATCTCTTGCAACTAGTTCATGTCCACCAGCATTTGAGAGTATGCCATATACAGAATGGTTATGAGTAGGCTTATAATTTCTGGCACCTAATTAGTAAAATTTTTTAGATATACCTAATCATGTAGACCATGATTAAAGTTATCCTTTGTTTCTAACCTCCTGTGTAATGTAGCCCCTTTTATCTGAAAACTACTGTCTCAAATTTGCTACTGAAACTGATGAACCTTAAAGAATTTGTGGTTGAGATATCTGCCTGCAAAACTTGTAGTGAGATACACTTCAATAATAAAACAGAACGCGTCTTTATAAAAGCTTTACACATCTGTGTGTACTATTTTCCAAGCACAATTCTTTAGGTTCCTCATTTTGCTATTTTGAAGCAAGGTTTCAGGGGTTTTAACATTAGATTTTGTGGCAATTGGATCAGAACAGTAAATCATATTTAATAACACCAGATATTTGTTTTTAAGATGTTAAGCAGATATAAGTAGCAGCATAGAAAAAAAGGAGAGCAAAAAGGTGAGATAAAATCAGTGAATTAATGCATAAATAGGCCATGTACAAAGACTTTCATAGTACTTGAGATTATACCATTGTACTGTACCTAAATATATGTCCAAATTAGAGACTCGGATGTCAGTCTTTAAAATACAAGGTATTCAACATCTTCAATATTTTGAATTTATAATAAAATTATAATGATTAAATGTGTATAATAATTCAAATGGCATTTGTGGAATTCTGTTGGGTTTTTTTTCTTTTTTTGCTTGTCTGTAATTGAGATTTTTCTTTGCAGTTTTTGTCATTGAATTGCTGTACTTGACTCTGTAAACCAATGAAAGATCCAAGTTTAAAAAGCAGTTAATGTACACAAACATTAATCAAAGTTGCTTGATTATAGTTTATTGTTTGAAAGAGCCATAGATTAATGATTCTGTAGGATACACACTGATACGAAAGACTGAGTATACTTCTGGAAGCCTCTGATCCAATATTAATAAATGATAAGGCATAACTTCAGCTTCAGTTTTGCTTCACAGTGTGTTAAGAATGCAAAATAGAAACTTCATTTGTCTCAGAACATAAGTGAAAAAATCTGTATTCTCTTACATTATCTGTTTGTATTGTGGTACCAAAACTTAGCTTCCTGATAAATTAGTTCATTCATAAAACCAGTGAAAACTACAGTCCTTATTCTTACGTGCTTTTTATCCAGTGCTTTTGGGTAGTTCTTCCTATCAATACAGAAAACTTTGTAGAATTTAGAAAGTTAGGATTTACACCATTAAATATCCACTCTCGAAATGTAAGAGGCAGCAGAATGACAACGATAGTTGATTTTTATCTGTTGACTTTGATCCAATGCACCGTAAGGAGGTAGTGCAGGATTGAAAACAACCTGTCTCTATAAACGGACTATAAGTGATCAATGAATTCTTTCAATATGCCTTAAAGGTATTGCATCTGTACATTCTGGCTTCTGTTAAATAAAAAGTGACGGCACATATGATGAAATTACGGTTCTTTGGTTTAATCCTACTTTGTTTAATGAAAAAGAGGGTTGACATTCTCTGATTATCTGTAGGAATTTTACTTTTCTCCTCAACTAAGTGCCAAGGATTTTTAGGTCAGTGCATTTCCTAGTGTCAGTATATGACATAATTAACAAAACAGTAACATAGTAGGTAATAAAGCACATAATTATGAAACACTTCATTGGTAGGGATGCTAAGTGAGTGAGCTCTGCTTAGGTTACTGCAGGTCTATTTATCTTCTATAAAAATTAGTTTGTGGAACTGAAAACGAGGTATGAACAGATTTTCTTGGGTAGGTATAAATCAATTCAAACTACCATATGGATGCAGTTTTTTAAAACAGAAGGGTATGTGGAGACTGGTTTTCAGGTTGCTCTTAGTATTTAAAATTTAAAATCCAGCAAGGGTTTGTTTTTTCTATCCAGTTCACAAAACAAGTGACTGTCTTTATTTTTTTTATGAATGTGATAATCACTAAAATTGGAAAATAAGTAATAAACTCTTTTTGTACAGAATAAGATCATGACATAGAAGTTCTCACTAAAACAGATGTGAGTAAAAAAAGGTGGAAAAGGATTTTTATTCATTGTAAATGTTCAAGGTGAAATTGAGCATAATCATAATCTAGATCCAATCACGCAATAATTTCTACATTAAATCTGTACTTTTTCAAATACTTTGCTGCAACTTTTGGAAATTGTCTAAGTTTTGATATAAAATCTTTAAGTCACCCAGAACTAATGCACTGTTGAAAAAGGGGTACCATATTTGCAGTGTAATTGCATCCTACCAATCTCTATCTAGCTTTTTTCTGCTAGAGAAAAGATCTGTCTCCTTTTCTGTATGTGTCAGCTAATAGTGATCAAACAATCTTTTAATATTTTCTGAGTGACCTTTAAGGTTGAGTCTCTTTCGTTTCTCACTGCCAAGTTTATTTTTCAATAATTCTGTAGCTGTTTCCTGATCTGGTTACAGTCTTTGAAATATTCACAAGAGTATGACATGAGCACCAGATGTGCTATTCTATTAATGGTCTTATGCTACTGCATAGAGATACAGCAGACCTTTTGAATTTATTTCTCTGCCTGTATTTGTCCTTTTGAATTCAACATTGTATCACATGTTCACTTCCATCATGAACTGCTGTTTTTGATATCATTGATTTCAGATGCAGTCCCCTGTTGTCTAAGTTTGGCCGGTAGGTTTTCAAATAATGAAACTGTATACATGATTTCAGTCAAATATGTCTATGGCTGACAACATCTATTCAGCTACTCCTAAATACATTCACTTTTCCAAACAGTCTTTGTCAGATTTTTCTTTCACATCATGGGAATACAGTGCAAGTTTGGGATGAGAAGATTCTGCAAGTCCCCTTCCTTCTCTAGCAACATTCATTCTATATGGACCTTATTTTTCTGACACTGCATCTTGTGGCACAAAATCAAATGACTGACAGAAATCTTAGCATATTATTTCAAAGCACTTACCTTATCAAAAAGTGTAATTGAAAAAGATAGAAAATTATATTGATGGAACCAGTATTCAATAAAGCAATGTTGATTGACATTAACTTAGCTCCAGCTTTTAATTTATTGCTTATTGTATATCAGGATCAGTGTCAAACTATATAGTCTGTAATTTCCCATAATACTCTTTAAAAATATTTGACACTAGTTGAATTTTCAACTCTTCTAGAATTCTGCTAAATAATTGAAGTAAAAATGAACGTCTGCCTGGTTGAAGTATTACAATATACTAAACAACAAAACAGTTGCATGTAGTTGGAAGGAGTCATTTGGAAACATACTGAATTGCCCATTTTGTTAATTTTTGTTGTTTTTAAAGATATCACCAAAGATTATCCTAATGCATTCTGTTAGTGAAATAGGATCAGACTACTCAGTGGAAAAGAAACTCTTCAGTCTTTCTTCAACCTTTACTCTGGCAAAACTCTTGTCAACTTCAAAGTCAGTTCAATTAGCGTTAGTAGGCCTGAATAAAAGTAGCTTCTGCAGAAATTAGAGGGAAGGACTGGTATTTTCAGAGAGGCAAACCCAGCTCATTGAATATTATACAGAATCTGTCCCTTTTTTAAAAAATAAATAAGAGTATTCAGGCCTTTGCTTTGTGGTGTAGTTGTGCAGACTTTATAACTAAGATGCGTTCCAAGTTAACTGTAAAAATTTACCCACATTTCTTCTCTGTTAAATGATAGCTAAGTTTATAGTGGACTGTCAGATTTCTTTACTTAATTCAGCAACATGCAAGACATCTATCTTAACATCTGGTTTTTAATAACAGTTGACATCTGGGAGCTCTTTTTTATTCCAAGAATGGGCTAGGAACAGTAGTGATACTGGCAGTGTATATTTTCAGGCTAAAATTCCTGTCTGTTTCAATCATAATTAATTACCATTCATCATATTTAGTTCTTAGATTTAATTAAGTGCTAGCAATATGTCACACCAGGTAACTTTTGAAGGTTTGAAACTATGTAATGTAATTTTTTTACATTTATAAAATACTAATGAATGAATTTTAAGGGTATCTAAAATGATGTTTAATTTTGAAATGCTGAGTTAAAAGCAAAAAGAATTGTGTTGTACACCTCTGTGTTTTAGAAGCTGAGTATTGCATCAGAGTTTGGCACACTGGAACGATATGTAGATAGATGTATGCACATACACATCTGTGTGTGCTTTTCATCTATATGAAAAGTCATTATAAAAAATATGATCTTCAGTAAACATGTCCAGGGAAGAACGATTCACTTTCCTGGTTTTAGTTTGTGGGTTTTATTTAGTTCTTTCTAACTTGAAGTTTCTAATAAATAGAAAGAATGACCTTCTGCTTGCAGTGTATCTACAGTAAAATAATCCCTTTTAAAAACAAAGTCCTGAATAAATTGTTCTGATGTTTTTGTATTTGCCGCCTTTAAAACCGTAAATAAATGAGTAACATTAATGGTTGAAAAATTAAAAAAAAAAAAAAAAAAGATAAACTGCCTAACAGCATTCAACAATGTGCAGTGTTTAAGGATTGCTTGAAAGACAGATTTATTTCATAGCTTATTAGAAAAGTGTACTTTGCTACTGATAGACGTTTTTGATTCTTCATCAGTTTTGTGTCAAGCTGACAGAATGTAATATTATTTTATTATAGTAATTACTTTGCTTACTTATAAGGTTTGATCTTTTTCTGCTGTCAATGTTCGTTTGAATTATGTGCAATTAAATAATGGATAATCTTTTAATATTTAATCTGATAACCTACTTCCTACACGCTGTTCTAATTGGATGGGAAGATGTTTACGTCACTCTTGATGCGGTTTTGGTTGCTATAGATGCTGATTCTTCTATATGTAACACAAAATTTTTCACTTGTTTTTGCTGGCTTATGTTTAAGAAAAAAAATCATGTTTTTATTAGCCAAGAAAATTGTATTTTGTATGCACCAAAGTAACTAACCTTTTCTTCTTTCATTCCAATGCTAACATCTTCTCTGTGCATCTCCTAATGTCTGGCACACAGGATGACGAGGAGGGTATATGGGCATAGCCGTTCCTATAAACCAAAGTTCCAGTTTTGTTTTGAGGGGTGAGAAACTCTCTTTTCTATCTCTTTCAAGTTGCAGTCTAATTGTTATGTTTTCTTTTAAACTGCATAGACCTGTGTGTTTCCTGACAAGTGTGTTTGTGAACCCTGTAAAAATGTTTTCTCGTATACAATGAATAATGAGAAACTACATCTAATGGTTTAATGGTCTAATGGTTTCATTTACTTTCATAGCCTATTGTGGCTAAAGGTGTAGGTAGCTACAAAACTTTAAAGGGAGTGTATTTGTATCTGTTTGTGTCTGTATATGTCTAAACAAGTTACTTTTTTCAGTAGATAATAATTTCTTTAAACTAGTATTAATTTGCTGTATCATCTCAAAAATCCCCGTAAGAAAACTGTAATACCTTTGCGGAACGAGTATGAAAGCTTGATACTTAAGAATGTTAGCCACAGATTAAGCATACAGTTTTACTGAAATAGAATTTATAATATGCACTGTAAAAATAAGAATACCTATTAAGCTAAATTGCTTTCGTGAAATTTTGAAATAAGCAGCAGATGCTTAATAAGTAGAATCTGTCTATGCAATACATGATGTCTGCCTGAAATCATCTGATGGATTAACATCCATACAAGAATTTGGTTGTGATATTTAAGAGTACAAAGTGCAGCTTATTTTGTTTAAGTCTCTTTTAATTGTGAGTAAATATTATATTGTCTCTGTGTGTCATTTATTGATCAATGCATATCCACTTTTTTGGTGCTTGCCTTTGAAGTTTTAGGTAGTTTGTAGCTTGTGATCACTGTGGCGATCAATCAGCATTGCTAAGGCCATCAGGCCTGTGGTTCACTTGTTGAAAATGCTGCTTATGTCACTACTTCCTACTGAAACAATCATATTTGCTACAATGGGACTGTTCGCAGGCGCAAAATCTACTTATATAAGTAAAGATTAATGTGTTATTAAAGCTGCCATACTATACTCTCTATTGCTTTGGTCCCTGTCACCCCAAGTTGAAGACTGTATGATTTGTTTTGTTTCCAGTGGTGTTACAAGCCATGTTACAAGTCAGTCATTCTATTTGAATGAGAATAAAATCTCAAAAATAATTTTATTTCTTGTATACTTACTTTTTGGAGTAGTTTGGAGATGCAAAATTAATGCTATCCATAATTAATAATTTGTATTTTGTTAAAAAAACGCAACTGTTGAAGCTTTCTATTGCAGAGAAGTTTAAGAATCCACAATTGTAAAATAAAATAACAGGCACTGTGGTACTATAAGCATTTAAAAGAAAGCAACCCTGGTTTATCAGAGTATAGTTATATATCTTATAAACCTTTTCTGATTTATGCTTTCTGATTCAATTTTACCTGTCATGCTTGTACAGGTTGTATGTCTAGATAACTTCTGAGTTTATGGACACACATGTTGCGTGTGGTAACAGTAGGAAAGGATGTAACTTATATTTTATTTTTTTTTTAGTTACACTTTCTGCTTTCCTGTAAATAAGCAGCCTTAAAAAGAATCTGGAATTGTTCTTTTTCACATAAAAATGTTAAAAAAGTTTATGGGTTTTCTTAGTGTTGTGTTTTAAGTAATTAGCAAGTTCTGTTAACTGCAGCTGCATGATATTTTAATAGCAGTTTATGATGTTATTTGAAAGTAGTGTAATTTTCAGCTGTTTGTCAGCGTCATTCTTCTGTTTTGGGTGTGGAGAGCAGATCTTTGTTTATTTTCCAGGCCATATATATTTCCAATTTAAAAACAGACATTCCTGTCTGACTCTTTTGTTCAAAAGCCAACATAATTTATCTGGTGTCGTTATATACCAGACCTTTGACAAATACCTTGTTTGCTGTTTCTTTTCATGTGGGAGAGCACTGCAAAGGTAGTATAACAAATAGCTGGTAGCAGTCATAGCCTGGGCTCCAGACTGAACTCATGAGTAGACTTGTCCTTGTAGGTAGAATAGCCACAAGTTGAGTGGAATGGCTATCATAAGGTGAAAATTCATGTCATAGACCTCCTTCCCTAGGGGAAAAAAAATAATTTAAGCCCCAGACCTATAAACCTTTCTGAAAATACCTGTGGTAATACTAATTTTCCTCATTTTCACTGCTAAGAGCTGTGAATATATCTTACAAAAGAGATGCCTACAAAAGATACATTTAGAAAAAATAATGGATTTTTTTTCTACTGTGCACAAACTTGAGAGCTAACAGATTGATTTGGCTGTGTGAGCACAGGACTTTGCAGTCTTCACTCATCTATTTCTGCAGTGGAGGATACCTGGGTAGACCTGAGCTGCTTAGTTAGCTCTTATGTTAAACCAGACGAAAACTGGATTTAGTTCTCAGAAGTATTCTTGAGGAGTAAAAGGTATGACATAAACTACTTTCAAGTTCTTTATTCCTACTTTCTGATGTTTGAACAGAGCAGTAGTTAAAACTTACTTGACTGTAAGATAACTAGGGTATTTTCTGCCACATAGACTAAAGCCCTGGACGTGTTAAGGAAATAAAAATTCTGGATAATTGGATCATTTCCTGTTTCTACTTACAATCAATACTAACAAGTGAAAGGATGATACAGTTGGATCTTGTAGACACTGTCTTTGTAAAATGCTTGTTTTTCCACATTTGTTTGCTTTATAAAAAGTCTGGACATTGTAATCATTTCTATTATTATAATTTGCTGTATGATACTCTTTTTAGAACCCATTTTATGATGATGCAGTTATGGATTGAAAAGAATAATTCCTCTTATTCAGTTTTGGAACATTTTAATTATTTCTGTTGCTATTTAAATAAGACAAGATTTGTCTTGGATGCATATGGCTTAAGGCTAAGTGAATTTAATAGCTCAAATTGTTAATAATCAGAGTGAAATGAACTGTCGTGAATGTTGCATTTTTATTGGAAAGTGGCATTGTTAGCATGAGTAGAATATCCAAGTAATTACAATAAATCCATTAATGTGCAGAGTTTTAAAGCTCTAGGTGTAAACTCTTCACTGCAAAGCGCTCTTACCTGTGGTTTAGACAGTGCGTGTAAGAGGAGTCTGGATGCTTTTCTCACCAAGGAAGGTGATAAAACTCCCTGAATGATAGTACACCACCAGGAATGACAGGTGCACAGTTCACTCTGGTTATCTTCTTGCAGTGTGGCTGCAGGATTAGTCAGGATGGGTTGACTCTTTTTGCATGATAGTAGTAGAGAAGATGAGTGGCTGAACTGGTGAACTTTCAGCAGCCCACTGAAGTAGATTTGAAGACTAGATAAATGGAATGACAATGAGATGGAGATTTCGTCTCCGTGTAGGAAGGAGGTTATTTCATTCTTCGTAATTTAAGGACTCTTAAACCAGCCCTTAATTCATGGGGTTAGGCATATTTTTACTATTCTTCCTCTCTCACTTTTTTCTGATTTTTATAACAAATAGTATGGTTGAGGCAAATCAAATCTCCAAGTCAGCTGAGTGTATATTAAAACATAGTCATAATACAATTAAATTGGATGTATATCCTGTCTAGAAAAGCTTTTCTGTATTTTTTTTCTTACTACAGACTTCTATCAAAAGCTAATTGTGAACATGGGAAAACCAAGAGACCAAACAAGACTGAACATGAGGGATATATTTTACATTGGAGAGAAAAATATAATTTTAGGAACTATTTAATTTTAAAAGTATTTTAAATGCAAGAATGTGGATTTTAAGTGACAAAACTTTCACCATTTTTATAATTTGCATTTTTTCCATAATTTTTAGTTATACAGTTTAAATTATATAAATTATGGATGCAGCAGTCTCATTACAACACACACTTTTGTTTATGAACCAAAGCATATTATGTCCTTTCAGATTCTCAAAGATGCATTTGTTTTGCTTTAAGAAAACAAATTGTACAATGATTTTGAAAACTGCCTATTAATAGACTAAGGGAATCTTAATTTAATTTTTGTTACAGTGGTTTAAAGTAAACTGTATGCTTTTGAATTGGAGTTGACTTCGTTTAAGAGGATTTTTTTTTAGTAGAAAACAAAAAGCCCCTGAGATACCAGAATGTTTAGCTTGTGAACTTGTTTTTTTTCAAGTCTAGTTTCAAGTCACTAATATTGTGTTAGGTACCATGCAGACAGTCTCATGCAATCAAAAGTTTTCCTGAGGTCATGAAGCAGCACTCTGCAGAAGTAAGGACAGCACAGGCTGGTCCTCTAATTAAGTTTAAAAAGTAGTATGTTAAAAATGAGTGAAGTCCTTTTCAAACTTTACCACTTCAGTGTTCAAACACTGCACAAGGGTGACATGAAATGATGGTGAAAATCTAGAGTGGCAGGATGAGAATGTGTTGTAAATGTATAGAGAGCTAGTTACTCATTAAGGAACAAACAAGGTGTTCAGGGAAATCTCACTGGCCAGCAAATTTGGTAGCACATGTAGCTACAGTGTTTGGGGCTTGTTAGAAACAGGATCTCTTCCCCCCTCCTCACCCTCTACAAAGGAAAGGAATCAGGAGGTGATGATAAGTTTTAAGAGTTAAGCCTGTATAGTAGTTGTCATAGGTAACTGAAGCCATGTGACTCTCAGAAAATATGATTCATGGTACAGCTGAGGTGTGCTGGTAGCACACAAATGCTTGTTTTTTCCTTTCCGGTTGCTACCGCTGAAGTGCAGCAGACGCTGGAAAAACAGTTAGAAGTTTGCCACAAGCTGTCCATGTGTGTCAGTAATAGAAATCAACACAAAACCTGTTAGTACAGTGTTTTGCTTGTACATAACTGTAGACTTTACTCTTTGACAGATGTGAAGTAAATCAAATGTCTTAAAAGAGGTTTTAGGAGTCTTTGGACAAACCTATTGTCTGTTATATCCTTAGAAGAGGGTTACCTTTACAACTGAAACAAAGAAGGGCTGAAGCTTGTGCCTGGCAGCAAATGATGCCTAGTGGTTTTGAAACTAGAATCATGAAGCTAGTCTGCTAAAGTTGGATTTAGGACCAGAACATAAAAGCCTGTATTTTACAATTTTGCCTTAGTAGACACTGTGGCATCTTCAGGTGGCATCAGTGTCATTCAGTAAAAAAACCCTTCAAAGCAGAAATTGTCTAGGGAGTGGGCTAAGGAATAAATCTTCTTAATTACTGCTCAGGCAAATATTCACTGCTCATGTCTAACTGTTGGATGTGTTTTGTATGTTTTCAGGGAGGAGGAGAAGGCTGTTTTAAAGAAAATGTGGTGCCTAGCTTTGTCTTTGTTGGGATGTGATGAACAGTTTTCTTTCAAGATGTCCTTACTAATGCAGTACAAAGCATAACAAAATCTGGTCATGTTACTATATAAGGATATGTTTAAAGACATTAACTATTAGCTATTGTTCTGCCTTTTGTTTTCATTATTTCAAGTCAAGAGTTTCGTAAATAATTTTTCTTTATGTTTGGATATTCTGTTTAGCCTGTTTTGGAAAAAACATTAACTTTGAAATGAGTCTCAGTAGCATGCAAAGCAATGGAAAAATAAGGAGCATGACTATTTGCAGTGTTCATTTTAAATTTCTCATAGAGTATCTGAATACTAGCTCTATGCTTAATTAGCTAAATGGGTGTTGCTACATTGACTGGAGCCCAAGGGCAATTTGGATTTGTGAATTTTTAGACATGATTGTTGTTTTACTGCAACTTGGTTTTTACTAAACAAAGGGAGGAACCTCCCTAGGAATGCTTGTTTTGCAAACTATGGACAGATTTGTGACTAATCTTCATTCCTGTTAAAATTCTTCATTCATAATGGAAGTAGTTTATAGTTTTTATTTTAACTGGGAAATTTTATATTATAGTTTCTTAAAAATGTCATAACTACTGATAGTATTTTCAGGTATTAATTGCCTTCAAAGATAGAGGGTTTTCATTAAAAGTACATAGGACTTTAATTAGCTGTATTTTGTTATTTTTTATTGGTTATACAGTGGAAATACAGAAGTTGCTTGACAAACATGAAAAATTTTCTGTGTTTCCTATGGGATGGAAGATAACAATTTTTAACTTTCTGTTACAACACTGTTGGGGCCAAATACATTACGGTTGAGTGCCAGAAGTTGAAACCATGGGCTGATTGAAGTCAATTAAAGTCTTGTTATTTATTTCAGTACTGTTAAGTTTTCACCCAGAGCAGTTTCAGTTTTCTGAATTTTTCATAGTCTTAGTAGAAAAAACATTGCGCATACACATACATGTATTCTCAAGAAAGTCTGTACAAACTAGATGTCTTTTACTTTACTCCAACAGGCTTTTACCTTATCCATGGTATTTATGAGACACCAAATCACCTTCATGTCTAGCTGTGGAACTTTATTATATAAATCTGATCGGTTTTTGTCTGTCACTTGTATTTTAGCTGGGTGAGTCAGGCCATTCTGCCTGAACTTTGGCCTCAGCTTCTTCACTGCAGGTGCAGAAGGTGTGCAAACAATCTGAAAATGTAGCTGATGAACTAAACTTCAAAGCTTTTGATGGAGTCAGCCTAAGGACAGCGATTACAGGGCCTACAGCCATCAGTTGTGCTCTTTTATAATCTTCTATTGTAAAAATAAATAACATACTAGACCAGTTTTTAACACTGTAGAAAAAGGAGAAAGGCAGTATGTATTTTCACAGCTAAACTTTGTTTCAAAATAATATAGTTTCTATAAACAGGAGTAGGTAATCACTGAATTCACACTGAAAGAAGTAATCAATCTCTATATTGTTTACTATCTGAAGCTAAGCTGACATCTTGAAAAAAGTAGCAAAAATCTGCTTTAAAAATATTAATTCATTGATGAATTACATTTTGTTGGATTGCATTTCTACAAATATTCATGTGAACATATGAAATGAATATTGTTTTATCTGTCTTAAAAACAGTTTCAAGCAGTTGTTTGTGAATATTAGAGTACATGAATATGGGATTGGTAACACATCATTCCTCTTAGAAGATCTTTGTCTGGAAGCAGTACCACCTGACTTCTGACTTAAAGACCACATCAAAGGTCATATGACCTGAACTTTCAAATGTAAGATTTTACAATTGAATGCTAAAACATGAAGAAAACAGTCAATTTTGAATAAACATGAGATTTATATAAATTGCTCTGGGAAGTTTATGAAAACTGCAAGAGAAAATGTTCAGTAGAGTAAAGAAAATAATACCTGGTAAAAAATATCTAGTATCTATTTTTAATATAAACATGTTTATTCTATTAGTTACAATACTATAATGATGCTTTAAAAAGAAAAAAAAATAGAAAACTTACCTGTGCTGACCTACTAACATCAATGAAATACCACTTGTCATTACATGTGCCTCTTGATTTCCTCAAGGAAAAACTTTGATAGGTGGTGACTGCTATCATAGATATCCAGTACTACCAGCCACAAGGCCTGAAACCAGTTTTGAGTCACATCCCTGTCTCTTATGCTTCGTGTTATTCTGGCAGTGGTTTCTAATACAGATTTTCAGATCACACACATACAATAATTGAAGCATTTCATCTGGGTGTGGTGGCTGGAGCTCAGACTGAGGGAGGTGTAGATGCAGAGAAACAAAAAAAGGCATTTGGCTGTTTCAGAAGGTGTATATTGCTTGCATAGCCTTTCACTTTTTCTGATAAAGAAATGGCATTGGGCACGATAGGGATTGTCTTAAATTTGAGCCTTGAATCAGTGGCTGAAACATGATAATCTATAAATAGTTCCATTATAGTATAATACAGAAATCTAGGAATAATATTTATTCATATGATTTAATTAAGTTCACTGTCAAGCATCTTGGGAACATTGCTTTGACAACATTAAACTATTTGTATACTTGTGCTCTAGTAGCGAATATTGATATGATGGATTAGAAGTGGTTACGGAATGCCTGTTAATATTCCTCGTTTTGCTGTACTGTCTTACTCTAATTAGGCATTCATTTGGGCATCAATATTCCCTTTTCTTCAAAAAAAATCTACTGTGCTAATTGCCCATTTCAAGAGACCACTAGGCAAAGAGCAACTTGTTGTGATGGAGTATTCCTGCATATCACAAATGGCAGAGCCTTGATGCTTCGTTTACTTCAGTTTTGATCTTTGCTTTATAGACAGTTCACCAGTGAAAATGTTTACAGGTCTGTTTTCCAGATGAGCAGTGATGATTTCACTGGTTCCCTCCTGGAGCCTTTCAGATCTGGCTGGCCAGAGCATAAGCTCTTCTTCAGCCTGACTCTAAAGTTGTACCGAAGTCAGCCAAGCTAGCTATACAGTTGATGTACTAGTTGTATTTTAAACAGATCTCTTTGGCAAAAAAGAGCAGCCTAGTCACTTGAACAGCATTACTGGAAGATTTGAATAAGTAATAGCCTTAGAAGGGAGGGAGACAAGCAGCTGGAATTTCTTTCAATGGCATATCTGGATGTAGATGAGGATATCTGTCCACTGCCTTAGGCCATGGGCACTCTACAAACAGCTGTGCCAGTTGATGATGTTAGTACCACCTACCCTTATGTTTTTATTACTATTTTTCTGGTAGAGGTTGTTACCCTCCCAGATCTGTCAACAGAAGAAATCACTCCCATCAGTACCATATCAATTTCAAGCAAACTCAGACAGGTTAACTTAAGTAGTGATGAATACCCATTCATCAGGCAAACCTGTTTGTCATTGCCTGGTGTGGATTAGAGAGCACATGTATTAGTGGTAACATCCAGCTGATGGTTAGTGAAGAGCAGGTTAGTGGCAGTAACATCTTCAAGTGGAAAAGCTCAATCTGGAAGAGAATTACATAGATAAGATAGAGACCTGTACTGAAATAACTTCATCTTCAAAAGCTTGTGCAGCAATTTAGGTAATCAAGTTATTAAAATAATTTAAAGCTGTGCAGTTTTCTTGTTTAATCAGAATCAGAACCTCTTTGTTCATTTTGCAGATAGACATATTTTTACCAGATGCAAGCACAAAGATCAGTAATAAATTATATTTTCCATTTTACATAGAAGCTATAATTTTGGATAGCAAATCTGCGTCAAATTCTAGGAAAACCAGTGTTTCAACTGTTTTTTTGTTGTGTTATCTTGTTAGATACTGCAATAACTCTTTGTTGCACCAATTATAAGATGATTAATTTTGTGACACATGGTTCTAAGACCTTGAAATGCCTTAGGTGATAAATCTCAAACAAAGCTGAAAGCAGACAGCAGAAAGCTTTATAGCAGATCTTAAAGTCTATCTATAAGTGTTTATGAATGACTACTGTTCCCCAGTGTGGCTGAGGCCTAAATCTTTATTTGTTGGAGCCATCAAAGAAGCACAGTACAGTCACATTCTTCGTGTAGTGTTTTACATGTGTTGACCTAACTCCTGCATGTGAGCTTTTCATGAGGATTCACTTTATTTCTGAGAATATGGGTAGGGTCAAATGTAAACACTGAGGTAAGTTTTTAATGATTTAGGAATTCTGTTAGCTAGGATGATTTTTATTATGGTAGTTAGAGGCTTTAGGTCTGACTTACATTGGTTCTCTGCCCTTACAGGAATTTATACCTGTCTAAGTAATACCAGATCCTAACATTTTGATTGTATTAAGTTGTGATCAAGTCTTTTGGGTTGAAAGTGCTCTGAGATTGCATTTACATTTTTTAATGTAATTGAGTATTATATCCTACCTGCATTAATTGTGGGAGAAAAAAAGCATAAAGGTGAAAAGCTTTACTTCTTTTGTAAAATATTTTAATAATAGTTCTTGATCCGGTGTTGGACTTGCCTTCAATGTCATGTTATTGAAAGAATTTTCTACCAAGTCTCTGAACTTTCTTCTCTGCCCTACTCTATGCTGTAGTTACGATTTAACTCTGTGGTTGGATTTAATGAGAACGTAACTCCTTATCCACCCTATTTAACTTACCCTCACTCCGACGCTTTCTAATGATGACAGAATTGTTGAGAAACTTACATGGATCCTGCAGCACTCATTTGTAAAATAGTTATGAGCAGTAGGTCATCCTTTTAAAGACTTCTAAAATGGCTTGAAACCTGTTTGCTGTTTTTTCCCCAGATTCATTTACTAAACCAGATTCGGCTTTTATTCCATCTTTTACACAATTGCCATTCATCTTTTAGGAGATCTTTTTCTTCATTTGTAAATTTGCTGTATTTCTAAAGTCAGTGGCAGAAATTTTAAGAAGAAACTGTCTTACTAACTTTCTTATAATTAATATTAACTCCTTTACAACTGCGATGTTGCAGTTTATAATCTATTTCCAGTGTGTAATAGACTGGAAAATATTTATAGCTTGAATTGCCATTTATTTTAAGAAAAGTGATAAATGCTCAAAAAATATCTGCTAGTAATAGTTTTAGAATTGAGTCTGTCAACCAAAAATGCCTGCAACTGATTGCAAGAGAGAGAAGGGCTCATTCTCAAAAAGCTAATTCTTTTTTTTTTTCAATTGCATCTTTTACTTGTCTAATAAGTTCTCTAATTTTTAATGAGAAGTGAAGACTACTTGTTCAAATATTGGAGTGTCTTAGAGTACCTTGTCTTCTGGTTTTGTAGGAAAGAGAAGTCTTAGTATGAAAACTACTGAAGTTGTATATGAATTCTCCACAGAAACAGTCTTATTGCTTGAAGAAAGTTTGGGAAAGTTTGGTCTGGTAATGGTCCTTCAGTATAAGAATCAGAAGAAAAATACCCTTTCTTTCCCTCCTGAAAGCAGTGTAGCTTCTAAGAATGTACTTTAAGACAAGTTGAGTGAGAATCCTGCCTTAGTTACCGAAGAAAAGATACTCTACACAGTATACAAAGAAAAAGCATAAGCTTGCTAGCGATATTTAGCTGCTGTTAGCACCAAGACAAAATTAATATTGTTAACTGTACTTTTACCAAGGTACTCTGTTTTTCCTTGATGATTGATAGGTTTAAATGTACCGATTGTCTCCTTACTCTGTCAGACTTTGATCTGATGAAGTGTTCAAAAGCTGCATGTGTTGCAGGATTTCAGCAAACTTGATCTTACAGGTTTAACTTAAATATTGTTTCCGTTTTGAAGTCTGTCATATGGATGTACCACAAAGAGTGTTTGGGTTTAGCCCTGATGTCTTGGATGGTGGTATGCAGTGAGTAACAGAATACTTGGAATAAAGAAAAATCCTGAAATGAATCCCTCCAGCTATGGGCCAGTTGAGAGCTAGAGAGACAGGATGTAAAGTAAAACCAGTATGTCTCCCTTTGATCAAAGGATAGATTCCCCACCACCGCCCAGCAGGTGATTAACACATAAGTACCTTTTCCCCTAAATGGGATGACAGGACAAAACTAAGTATCTGCTTAGCACTCATAAAGCTAACTTCAGTTAATAAACTGATGTTAGAAATATTTCAAATGCTGTCTTTGTGCATTCAGTTTCATGAAATTATGGGATCTGATGCACCAAAGTTGCTACTAAATTGTCTTAGAATATGACCTTCTCTAAAGGAAGAATTGTTAAGCAATTTACGAAATTGCATTTTTATTTTCAGAAAACAAGCTCTTTCCACAAGGAAATTGTTCCATGTTTTTTCAGTTGTGTATGCTTTCTGTATTTGGAGAAATTCAACTGCTCTATAAATTTTGAGTATGGTGAAGCCATAGTGTAGGGTGTGGATGTGCATGGTTTTATACATAAAAGCCATTCAGAAACAGACTTGACTAGCCGGAAGATCTGTAAGACACAGAGTGTTTTTATTTAGAAAGTAATGACAGTGGGTGTTTCGCTTTATTTCTAGAAGTATAATACTGGGTTTAGAAATCTTTATTTTCTCATGTTTTCATCTAATATTATTTATTATGTGCCAAATACATGTTTGTTGAAGAGGAAGGACATAGCACTTGAAGCCACCCTAATGTCAGTAAACTCTTGGTGTCCCACTGATTTCTTTGAGGAGAAAATTTCTCATAAAACTTTTAAAATGAAAAGAATGTCAACTATGCTGTTCTCATTTTCATCATTATAAATTGTTTTCCAGAACCAACCAGATTATAATGACCAAGATTAATTATAAAACACCTCTGCTTTATTTTGCTACTAGTAAGATAGAAAAATCAGTGAGTGTCTCTTTAATAAGTAGGCTCATTTGGTTTGCCTGGTAGAACATAATCTTAAGAAAAAGTACATTAAAAATTCATTGTCGTGCAAGTACTTTTATATGAAAGATAATCTGGCCACCTCTGTCACCGAGCAGCATCAGCCACATCATCATTCACAGTGCACTATTTCAGAAAATGAAAAACAGTAAGCTAAATACTAAGCAATTTTTTTCGAGGTTTTATTATGTGCGATCAAATGTAGGTGTGTATATACAGCACATACTTTTTTGCTAGGATCCTGCTAACAATAATTAACTGTATTTATCCTGTTACCCAAGAACTCTACATTCTTCTTAATATCATGATTGAATTTTTGAAAAAGATGTGAAATAAATAAATCTTAACCAAAAGAGATGCAAATATTCCAGAAATAAAGTGTGGATGTGGTATTCTAAAAAATAAATCTCCCAAATCTATAAAAGCTGTATTGGGTATTTTCTTTATTAAATGACCATACTGTGGATGCTACAAATTGGATGCTACAAATTATATGCTTTGGTATCAGTATTAGATTGTAATTTCAGCAAGCATCTATGTGAGAAAGATATAATTATAATTATAGGAATATAAGAATATAATTATAAGAATATAAAAATTCCAAATCTGCAGGACAGGCGTTTAGCAAATTATTTTAATCAAACGGAATATTAATGTTTTAAAATCTTTTTTACAATTTATTGTAAATCTGTTTTACAATTTATTGTAAATACTCACAAATGGTGGGTAGAGGGTGCAGAGTTTGCAAGGACATAATTTTCTCTTGGTAAGTGTTTCAAAGATTAATGATCAAGTAGTTCCCACACTGGTGATTCTAAATTATGATAGATGAATAAGGGCTTTGTAGAAAGGAGAAAGCAGGTGCTGAGATGCAGAATGATTTATTCTGTGTATTTTGTATTAATAGCAGTAAAGCTGCTTTCTTCTTCAGTGACTGGTTTTGTGTTGGTTTATGATTTTAAACTAAAGACTCTAGCTTTTGTGACATACCACTCAAAGTCCTGTCATAGCTTAACAAAGCATCACCAAGGCGCCTGATGTGCAATCCTGACTGCCAGTAACTTGGTACCTAAGTAGATAGGCACTATCCTGAATGTCCTCAGGGTGAATTCTTGTTTGCATTTCCTTTACAAAAAGCCTGAGGTTGTTATTACACCTGCTGGTGTTCAGTGTCACTGACCTCTCACCTAATGTACAGTCAGGTGCTCTTTCTTAACAGGCAATCTGGCATTCAGCCCACTTAAATTAGGTTCATTTGTCATGTACTCCTATCTGCCAGCAAGCAAACTGCAGGAAAAGAGGTCAAAGTAGGGATTTTTCAAATGTAAATGTTTCCTGGAAGCTGCTGTTGAAACTTAGATGTGTCATTCAAAATGCATGTTACTGCCTGCCTTCTTTCTTTGCAAACTTAATTGTCTTTTACAAGTCCTTGCTTTTCTGAATGTCTTTGCAATAGTTTTGCATGAAGTTGTTGCATGCATATTTTTATTGCCAAATATTGTTGCAAGCAATAAATAAATCACGGGGCTATATTATAAGCATATTTTGCCCAGATGCCGCTTTGAAATACTGGAGTAAAATGGAAAAAATTAGTTTTAAACCACTTACAGGAAGTGGGATCACGCAGAAGCCTGATTTCATTTCCAAGTATCTTTTTGCAGTCTCTGCTTATGTATATGGGATGTATAAGAATTTGCATTGTATGATACTAAGTCTGTATTTTAAAGTTATTTCATTTTGCCCTCCTTTATATCTGGGTTGTTTTGTTGGTTGGTAGGGGTTTTTTGTTTGCTTATTTTCTGTTTTGGTTTTTTGTGTGTGGTTTGTTGGGGTTGTTTTGTAATTTAATCATATGCGCCAATGTATACATAACATGGTGAGACGTAGATTCTGGTAGTAGGTGGTACTATTTCTTTTAAAATGTAGTGGTAATTAACTTCCTGAAAATTCTGTGGATTCAGTCAAATTGCTAAATGTTTCAATGCCTGTGACAGCATTATAGCTTGTATAAGGTAAGGATTCTTGAATCAAGATTATAACAAGAAGGTAGAATTAGACCCAGTAACAGAGATGGAGCATGATGAGGTGGCAGGAAATATCCTTTTTTCCTTGTAAAATAATAATTTATTTTTAGTTTTGCAATTCTTAGAAATGAAACTTCATCAAATAACAGCATACAATTGTGCTTGGATCAGAAGTTAACAATATTAGCTTAATAATCGGCTGTCTTTTGCTTCTGATTTTTCATTTCCACTGTCAGAAATGAGGAAGGGTTGGTTATACATCAGTGAGAAGGAAGAGATTGGTTGTGAGTTGGAAATTGGCTTTCTGAGGCTGCAGACTGACAAAAAGAGATTTCTTCAAACCTGTGACTGTTGAATGTTATTGAGACAGAGACAGACTTGCTGACCACTGTGAATATTTGCAGGCAGGTGGAGGTAGGAAGGAGCTGAAGAACCTAGCTAGGTTTAGCAGCAGGATGAAGTGTTGTTTGTTTTGTCAGGGTTGAACATGTGAGATGATGGAGTGAAGAGGTGAATGAAAAAAGAGTTTATTTGAGTTCCATCCAGTGAAAGTGGGAGGTAAATTGTATGCTAAAAGGTTAGCTTTTGGGATAGAATTAGGACATGGGGAAAAAATCAAACATCATTATTTCTTTACTCTGAGTTATTCTTTGATAGATCTTCTCTGCCACTTTTTTGAGGTTTCTTTTGTTTCCATTTTATCTTTTTTCTTTTTCTTATGTACCTACATCTTAATGTTTCGATAATCTTACCTGCAAACACAAGTCACTTCCTACATCTTTGCTTAAGAGTTCATCATCTGCATTCCAACCCCAGTTCCAACTAATTTTCTCCAAATTAAAATCATGGCTATTGCAGCCTTCAGGTATCTAGTTGCTAGTTTGAGGAAATTTGTTTAGATCAGGTAATCTACCTTTTACTTCTGTTCAGCTTTTCCAATGGTATTTATTAATTCGTTTGTTTAGATTCCCCAAATAGCCACACTACCATGATCTGTAGCTTACTTCTGCAGGCACAGAAAATGAGCAGCACATAGCTGAAACCACAAAGCAGGAAAGTGGATGGAGGTAAGGTCTTAAGACACAAAGAAAGACTATAGCTTTTCTTTTTACCTTTGTTGTGCCTGTGTTATGTCAAAGCAGCTTTTGTTTTGGTTATATTTACTTTAGGCTATGAATGTGAAAGCCCCTTCAGGAAATTGGCTTCCAGCTTCCAGAATAGAATACAATTGTTTTATTCATTACTAACGGTAGTAACTAACACATATAAATTGCCTGCTACTCTAGGTGAGTCACTACATGGTAGTTTTAATACTACAAAATAAACTGACTGGGTTTTAGTATGGATGGAGATGTAGTATTCACATCATCTTGCCAGTCTACAGAAGAATCTACTGATAGTGAGTTAAAGCAATTAGTTAGGTTACTAAACAAAGCATAACCAAAATCCTTTCAGTACAAAGGAAATAGTCATAACTGGCACAGTGAGTTAAATTATCTTCAAACTACAGACCAGAGTACAGAAAAAAGGAATGGTGTAGGTATAGGAGATGTCAAGTGGACAGATTAAAGGAATCTCACTCCTAGTGTACAGGGATATATCAAGGTATTCAAAAGATTAATTCAACAGTTGAAGTCTTTAAACACCATTTTTCAACACTTAAAATTCTTGTTCTACAATGAATTTATGTCTTTGCCCAGTGAGTTCTATTAAGGAAGACAGAATTTATGTCCTCAGTAGTTGAATAGCAGGTCAAATTTTGATAAAGAATCCCCAACAAACTATTAAACCAATAGTATTACAAGTGTTGGTGTTTGTTCCAGATGTTTTTCTTTGCTTTTGTGAGCTAGGAATAGCTACCTCATCAACAGTGAGAAAGCTCTTCATGATTTTTTTGTCAGTTCCCAAAAAAGCCCTACAACCAGTCTAAAAAATTGTTCTTTCGCTCTTCCAAGCTAATTGAAACTGTGCTGGACAAGACATTTTATCTAATTTTTCTCCCTGTCAGATACGTAGATTAAACAAGACAGAGAAGCAGACCACATTTAGGTCTTCAATTTTTATTTTTATTTTTTCTTGAAGAATTGTCCATTAGTGGATGGAGATTTCTGATTTAAATAATGGGTTTAGAAATATATAGGTACAGTGCAGTTAGATATAGAATATACAATAGAATATGTAATGAGGTTAGAAATTCCTTGGAAACTGCTTTTCTTAGCTGATGAACAAGTAATGAGTTTGTATGATATATCATGTTACATATTAAGTAATACGTATCATTTTGTTTCAGTTGTGAATTGGGGAAACCATTATTGGTTTATTCCACAATTCTTAGTATTTTTCAAATCTCTCTGATTAAGAAAAGAATCAAAATTATTAAAACAGAAATTTATGCATCATCAGTGACTTTTAAGGAAATTTTCACTTTTATTACTTAATATATCATTAGATTAAAAAAGAAGTTTTCAAGGTTAATAATACTCTGTCTTCTGTTCTGAATGATTTTCAGGGTTTAAGGAGGAATCAAGAAAGGTGTAGAAAGTTGTACAGAAGATAAAGTCAATTGCTTTTTCCCTCAGTGTGGATAGATCGTCAACATTATGGATTTGATTTAAAAGAGGCAGGGTCTCTGCTGTCTACCAAGACAGTTAAAGACTGGTAATTGGCAGAATCTTAAGTCCACTCCAAGTACAACTTATTCATAGGAATCCATCTTACTGTTTTCCCTCCAGACTAACAGGATGCATCACAATTTTTGGCTGTCTACTTTGCTGTAGAATATGCAGAAGAGATTTAAAAAAGAATCTGTTATTACAGAGTGCACAGAATAAATTTACTTTTATGAAAATGACTCAAGATGTCAGGTGTGTGGCAGAGTAAGAATTGTAGATCCTTATTGCCAATTTCCAAGGCAACTGCCGAAGTCCGTCTTAAGTACTTTTTCTCACTTTAGCAATTTCTGGCAGAGATTATATTGTATTGTATAAGACAGCTTGTATGTTGTCAAAGCCAGGACAAAAAATTACAACCAGTGGGAGAATTTGGCATTTATTAATCCATAGGGTATGCACATAGTGTAAGTAACTTTATAATGTGAACATCCATGTGCTTTAGAGTCAATAATCAAAAGCCCTGGAGATTTAAAAGAAAGAATTCCATTTTAAAACAAAATTAACATGTCATTAAAAAATCTTAACATAAAACTGGAATGCAGCATGATATAGCACACCAAGGCTTACGTTTCCAAATCCTTTTATGTACCCTTTTCTAAACACAAAACCCAGTATGTACATACAGATTGAAAAAATGAATCGAACATAAGCCAAGAATCAACAAAGGTTTGTGCACGTATTTTTGCACCTGGGCTTGAAAGTATTGCTCTCCCTAACTTACTGTGACTTGGTCATTTACATTTATTATCCTTTTGTTTTACAAAATGTCATTGACAACAAATTAGTGAATCACATACTTAGAGGAACAGGGAAATAATGCACCCTTTTGTTAGCTGTATTTTTGTCATTTGAAATGTAGTACATTTCCCTTCTGATTTTCTTAGAATTGTACACTATTTGCATTACTGTGGTGAAAGAGGTGTATCATGGTAAAGAATATGACCAAAATGCCAGGACACCATCAAAGAATTCCCGATGCTAAAAAGATGTGAGAGGGTTTGATTCACCAGATTTAAGCTTTCTTTATGTCAGGGCAGAAATCAGGTCTACCAGATTCCAAATCAGGTCTCTAGTGTTTTCCCAAGGGTTTGCCACTTAGTAAAAAGAAGGCCTGTTGCGCTCAAGCCTTAAGAGTATAGACTCAGCTATTTTGGTTTTGTGGTTAGGACAGTGCTGTTTACTGAGTTTCCAGGTAGGAATCTGGTAGGTTATCTAGCACTCAATAAATTACTGTATGGCCATTGAGCTAAAAAAAAAAAAGAAAAAAATCAAGTTTCTTACAGTGTCATCATTGGGAAACAGTCAAGTAGCCAATCTGCTTATTTAGACAATATTATGAAAATGACAAAATAGCTTCTGGCATAATTTCCTGGTTCTATAAGGGCATATTTTGATTTGCTATTCCTATTTACAAAAACTTCAAAAAATCCTCATTAATTGCCTGGCCATACTTGCTACATTTTGTTGGTTTATTTTTATGTTTGCAAGAACACTGTAAGCCTTAAAAAGTAACGCTATTGCACTGATCAGATTAATGAGTTCCTAATTGGTTTAGCTTCTGAATGCTTGAGAATTTCATACGTGTTGAAACATAAATATATCAGTGTTAAAAGGATAAAATGACATCAGGGTTAAAGGATAAATGACATGGCTCTTCCTTTAGGGAATAAGATTTTTTTAATGTGCTATTTTATTATCCTGACATGTTCAAGGAAGTCTAAATCTAAATTCTTTTGACCAGTTGGCTTGTCTTTCCCGCCAGGGTCAGGGGATTGAGTAGTTGTGCCAAAGTTTTTTATTCATCCCTGTTTGCACAGAGTGACTAGAAGCTTTCAGAGTCAATCATTCCAATCACTCATAGCTGAACTGAGCCCACATGAATGTAAATCCAGCTGGCGTTTACCCATCCCATTTAATTAGCATATTTAGCTATATGGTTTGTATCTTTTTTTGTAGGTGTAGACAGATAGAGTTTATTATTTTGTGAGACTAGCTTAACTAGTAGCATTTTCTATGAGCCAGTTAAAGAAAGAAGGGGGTATAAGAGACATACTCAGGAATAACGCTTCAATTTGCTGTTTATGTGCAGTTTAAGCACAGCATGTGTGTGCTGGCATACATGTTACTGAATGTCTCTTTAACTAGCTGTGTGGTATGAGGGCCAACGTGATGAGGTAGAGCATGCCAGTTTTCCTTCCCAAAGGATCTGGTTATTCATATTGGCAGGAAGTTTTACTTACCAAAGTGGTTAGCAACTGGCAAAGTGAGCACATCCAGGTCTGAGGTATTCCTTACACACATTTCTTCATGGGAATTTCTTATGTTAACAAAGGTACAGTATGCAGTGTGCTTAATATTCTGTTTTATTTATCAAGGCATAGAAACAACTGTATGAGTAAGGTCAATATACAGTAAAATTTATTTTAGGTTGAAGGTCAGTATGTTGGTCCTTGTGGTTTGTTGTTTAAATCTTTAGAGATTTTACATATTAGCAGCTATTTCCTAGAAGCAATAGGAATGATCTGAAATCCCAGAAGGATTTTCACTTTTCATTTTCCCTTTCTTTTAGAGGAGAATGATGCTCGTCCTCCTAAAATTAGTTAATGTCTTAGTTGTAAAGTTTATATAACCTTTTGCATGTGTTAAAGAAAACGCATGTTTTAAAAGTTACACAGATCTTCATGTAAGAACTGACTACAATTAGATCAATTGAAGTGTTACATTTACGACTTTTACTCTGTTCTCATCTGCACCAAACATAAAGCTACAGAAGGTCCTTATTTAAACAAACTAGCAAGTGCAGGGGATTCTCTCCTTCATCTCATAGGCATGATGTCTCAATGCAGTGTCCTGCCATTGAGAAGATTGCTTTTTACTACTGCATTTTATTTAAAACATTATTTTTCTTCAAACTAGAAGAATTTTAAATCTTTTGCCTAAAGGAACATGTTTTTCCAAATAATTCATTGAATGATAAAATTAATATCTACTTTTATAAAAAAAACCAAAACAAAACAACAAAACCACAAAGTTTTTGTAATCTTGGCCAAAACAAACAAAAACCCTGCACCAAATAGCAGTTTAAATGTAGCAGAAGTAGTTAGTTTATTAAAAAATAAAAACATTTTTTTAATATTGCTGTCAACTTTAAGACACATTGCACTTTGTCTTAAAGGTTTTTGATGGGACAGTGATGTCTTTAGTAATTTGTGATCATTATGACAGCCTGGCATTTGAAAGACCCTCTCTGTGGTTATCTGGAGGAGATCAAGGTGCATCACCTGTAGAACAAGGCCTTGTTTTGGCTCACAGCTGTCCTTCTGGAAAGGGAGCACAAGACAATGAAAGAATGTTACTGCTAAATCCACCCTTTCACCTCTAGTTACACACTTTCTTGTATGTGAAATTTAACTGCAGATGAGTTATTTCCACAATAAGGGTCCTGTGTTCGCAGTTTTTAAGGCTTGCTATGTGTTCTGCTATCACTATTTTCTTATAGGATGACAGCAGCTGTTCTTTGATTGAAACATGAAGAAAGATGTGTTGAAGTCAGATAAGCATCACTAGTAAAGCAGCTTTACCTCCCAATTTGCCGGTCTTTTTAATATGGCTAGCAATAGGCAATGCTGAAATTGAGCTTTGTACTTGACTTAAATTATAATCTTACAAGATATGTGTAAATCTATCTAAAGAATTTTTTCTTCATATATCTCTGCTTCTTGAGACAAAATGCACTCATGTCATTGTAAACTAAAATGTACAGAATGAGAGGACATCATCTGGCCCTAGTTCAGTAGGATTTTTTCTTGTCATTCATTATGATTTATTTGCTTTTTTGGTGATTTATCAGTCTTTGTTTTGTTTTGGGTTTTTTTGGAGGGGTTTAATCTGAAGTGACTTGTGGTTGGACAGCAGTAGTTTCTTTTATCTTTATTTCCAAAGCTGCCCTTGCAACACCACATTGAGCAGCAGATTAATCCTCAAATACCTCGGTTCAATTTTCACAGTTGCTGCCAAGTAGGACTTCTTTACAGACCATTTTATACTTTGTGATACTTGTAATTAACAATTACTTACAGGGAGTCTGCTTCTGTATTCTGCACAATGAAAAGTAAGGCTTACTGATGCAAAATACTAATGGAGATAAACAACATAAAAGTTTACAGGAAACTTCCTCTTGTTTTTTAAATGCTATGAAGCGCAGTGGTAAATAATCTCAAAGTGAAATGATCCCAAATGCTTTAGCAGATACTGAAGATTTTTACAATTTAAGTAGAGCTAAAGAAATGCTCAGATCTAGTTTCTTCTGCTATCGTTTGATTTTTGATTATGCACAGTGATGAATGGCATTCTTTTAAAAAGTGAGTATCAGCTCTAGTGTCTGCTTAAATCCACTGGATGCCATTTAAATTGCATTAGGATTAAATGGGTCCAGTAAAGTATATTTCCAAGCAACGTATAAGATGAGAAACTGATCTTTCAGTTTTTTAGTGACTTTAAAAAATATGTGCCATTGCTAGATTTTCTTGCCAGACGATTGAACAGGGAAAGTTTTCAAATCATCTCTAGACTGGGTTTGACCGTGATTGAAATTGTGTCTCAGTTTTAGTTCAAACAAGCATCAAAACATTTTCAAAATAGCAAAAATCATATTCAGTTTAAGTCGGAAAAAAACCCAGACAAACCTAACATTATTTTCAATAAGGTTTAGCTTGTCTCCTTGATCTGTTGCTAATCTTTATATTGTATTTAAAATAATAACTATATTATCTTGATATTTTAAAGTTAAAATACACTCAAGCATTTTCTGGCATTTGCAGAAGTTGTTTTTTGGATACAAATAGGAGCTAATTTAGTGAAAGCTTATTCAGAGATAAGAGGTTTGTGTTCTTTGCAAGTTGTATTGTTCTGAAAGAAATATTAATGCTGAGTATTTTTAAAAAATGTATATGGGTCTACCTACGTGAAGATCCTGATTAACCACACAAGGGAAAAAATACTGCACAGAAAACTGACATGAAATATTCACATTCCAGCAAATATTTATGAATAGATTTTTTTTTTTCCCTATTTCCTTCTATACCTTTTATACCTGCCAATACCTGTCTTGGTATTTTGAACAAGGTAAATATGATGACTCATAACAGCAACTGTAATACTGTTACAACTAATAATAGTAATAGTAGCTGTAGAAGCTTGTCTTCTCTAAAGATGCTAGTTTCTACTAACATTTTAAATTAAAGAGTTTTTTGTGTTGGTGTGTTAGAGCACTTTGTTATGAGAATGTACCCGCTGAGACACTTTAAAGGAACATGCTTATTTTAGCTGCTTGCAAGCTGCTATGTGACTAGCTGCCATGGAGCAAATTACAAGTCTGAAGTGAGCATTCTAATCTAGGTTCTTCATTCTATTCCTTTCTGGGACTCACAGATCCTGTTGTATTTAAAAGAACTTTGCAGTGTGCAGGAATGCTAGGGGAATGGAAATAGGGAGTGAATTAGAGCCCCCTTAAGGGGGAAAATCTTGAGAAGGGTTTGGTGGAATACTGTGAGATCATTCTGTGAAAGCAAAGAATTTACTATAAATTTAGAGCTCATAAATTATGCATTGTTTAAAATCCTTCAAAATTTTAATAAGACCTTAGTTAATTTCTGAGAAGGTCCAGCGTGTCAGTTAGCTTAATGAAAAGCAATTAGAACATCCCTGTTTTCAAAGAGAATTTTCAAACTGTTTTTTTCATTGTTTTTAAGCAGACAGACTTTAAAGTATTTTGGCATAGCTACACTCACTATATCCATTATCACTCTTTCTTTTCTCTTACATATTAGTGAATGTAAACCAAGACATTTTTAGCCTCCCTGGCTTCATTCAGTTTTTCAAACAAAGTGGTAGTGACTAAAACAGCTCTATCAGCCTCTCAAGGAGGCCAATTTAAGCTTTGGCAACTTGCCATAAACATAAAAATACTATATATTTATTTATTTATTTACTGGAGGGTGGCTAAGATGAGGCAAGTGCCCCTTTTTGCTTTCTTAAAAAGAAATTTTCCCCTTGATTCTTCAATAATAAATCATTAATAACTTTTTAAATTTGGAATTTAATAAAATAATAATAGTAATCAAAAAGGAGATTGCTGAGTACCCTAAATCTATTTTAAGGTTGAAAGAAGGTCTCATGATACTTATTTACATTGTAATTATGTACCAGTGGTTAAAAAAACCAAACCCTTTGTTTTGTTTGCATCATTTAGTCTAAAAACCAAATCACATAATTATTGATTGTTAACATTCAGACTCTGTTTACTGTTTCCAAAGTTAAGCCAGTGTTAGAACTTAAAGTTGAAATTCCAATTTTAAATCCTGTGTATGTAGCTTTGACTTTACTACCCAGTTTAGGTCTGTGCCCTTGCTTTGTTCCTAGGTGTGATGGAAATCTTGAAAGGGTCTGTTTTCAAGTCCTGGTTGCATTTGTAGCTGGGTAACATTTTCTAACAGGACTTCAGTTCATGGGGATAAAGTAATCCATCTCAATTTCTGAACACAGTTTACAAAATTCCCATCCAGTTTCTGAATCCAGCCCATCAACTGCGTATTTGGATTGAAACCTGGTAATCATTTTGCCCTACTGTGAATTACAAGACTGACACCTCAGCTGGTCTCTGGTTTTTATTTTCCATGATGTAAGTAGTAGTGGAATTTTTAAAAAGTAGATCCTCAGTAGCATTGATATCGTATTCATTTGCTTTCCCCCTGTTTACTTTTTTCTCTGGTCAAAAATATTCGTGTCTTAAACTATGAAAATAAAAGTCAATGGGCTCAAAAAGGCATCTGTTCAAGTTAGGATCGTCCATGATGTTTGTCTTTTAGCATAATTTTTAAGCGGTATGGTGCTTCCTTTGAAACACAAATCAAGGATTTTTGATGATTTAAAAAAGTGCACAGTATGGAAGAGTGACTGATAAAAGACTTAGAAGCAGATGTGAGCCAGAATACAAGAAACCTCATGTATCATGAATAAGTCATTACAGGGATCCTTTGAGGAAAGTGATACACTGTTGATTTTAAAGGTTAGAAATAGCATCCTGATGTATTTTATACTTTTAGGAATTGCTATAGGTGCACAGGTTGTGGAAACTTTGAACTGGTCCCTATTCTTAAGGAATAAAAACCACATCTTTAAGCATTACACAGAGCCCCATTTCTCAAGTGACCTCTGCCATGGGTAACTCCAATGTTCTGGTAGGATCAATCTTAATGAAAAAGAGCTGACATTTCTCTTAGAGAAAGAAAGATGCTTACTGTATGTTTTTTTATACTGCCTAATATAATGGCCACTGAAAACTCATCCTAGGTGAAATAAACGATAACAGTTCTTTCTTTCAGCATGTTATTAATTTCTAGCTTCTTATTGGAACAGGAATTTATGTAATTTTCAATGTTAATGCTCACAAATTATGATTCTATAATCCAGGTAAGTCTTGACTATTCATAGGCTTTCTCCTCACTTCTTTTGCCATGATAATTTTTGTTCTAGATTTTAGGATGACATTGATCTAGTTAATTTTCTTCCCAGAACTCAAGTGACAGGACTAGTCAGAATTTAGTGCAGGATTTCATACCTTATGGAGATGAAATTTTGTGACACTCTACAGAAACAGGTTGTTCTTGGATGTGTTCATCAGATTGCAAAGCTGTGCTGTTCCTGGTGGTGATGGCCAAACATTCGGGTGTAGCTTAATACTGCTGGGAGATATTACCCTATGTTATTTAGACATGCCTTTGGCCCAGGGCAGAAGCAGAGTTAGCATTTTGAGCTAGAAGTAGGCATAGACAGTCTCTGGGAGCTTGGAGCTGTGTGCTTACATACTTAACAGTAGCCCACTTCACGATAGGAAATCAGTGTGGTATTTCCAAATTACTTCCAGGTCACAGCAGTCAATTCTACAGGACATGATGCCTGCACTGTGGTGGCTGGAAGAGTCGTAGATAAAGATTTTATGTTCCCTAGCCAGTCAAAAGTTGCTGCTTGTATAGTTCAAGTGATGCTAAAACAACACTGAGGTTGTCCACCTCAGATGAGAGGCATCCTAATTACTGCTATCCTCGTTTTACCTGTGAAGAATTCAAGCCATCTACTTTTTATTCCAATGTATTTCTTTTCCCATTGTGAAATCATTATGATAACACTGCTTATGACAAAAAAAAAAGTTAGGTTGCTTGCTGTCATATTAGTGGTATCACCATTTTCAGCCTGGCTTCAAACTACCATGGCAGTTTCCAGGCAGAGCTCTTCAGTTTCATATATAACTTAAGCAGTCATTTTCTTGATATGCTGTCTCATGTAAGTCTCCATTGTGTATTTTGCTGGAGTCTGTATGTTTTAATTTCTTCCTAAACTATTCAGTCACATTGCTAGAGTTTTTTGTTGACTTTAGTCAAAATGAGGTGTGGCTTGCAGTGCGTAAAATTGAGTTAGAAATGGCAAGAAATGGGT